>CBVK0110082624.1:0-53929 GCA_900067695.1 Picea abies
CTCTTCCGATCTCACCACCCCCAAGCTAAGCCTATGAGTCCATAAGGAGGTCCGACCCTCTTGGTTGTCCACTCTCCACTTTCAGAAGCCCAAAATCCAGGTTTTACTCTAACAATAGTTCCAATCCACCATCTCTCTTCCCTTCAACCTGGACAACCCAGGGAATGTGATCCCCCTTCTTTTCCATGTAGTCCTTTGCGCCTTCCCACTTCCCTCCAGGGCTCCAATGCACTCGGTTAGAAATGAATCTCATAGTTGGGGACTCCAAGAACTCTCAGTTGCTCCAAGAGTGCTCACACCAGCCTTGTCAACACTCTTGAGACATTTCCTCAACAGGAAATGCAGTTACATGCTTACATCCTAATTCTGGGCACAAAACTCATACCTTTCATGGTTGTTCTAACACACAACATGGTTGGTGTTATTTCCCAGCACTCAACTCTCCTCTTGCTTCCCAAAACCAATATGTAAAACTAACCGAAAAAGACACTCGAAATTCCTTTTCTTCTCATGCAAGCTTGACTCTCACATTTCCCAAAAAGTGGTTGTACTCAACCCATGTTGTCATAAATTGGTGAGTTGACCTTTCCCACCTACCACTCTTACATCACTTTAATATCTTTCTTTATATTGCAAAGGTAGTAAATTTTGATATGAAATGGCTTGGATTAATATAAATGGATAACCCCTTGGTCCCCTCTTTAGACCCCTCTCTTGTGGAATCATAGCCCCTCATCGTTATCATCCTACTTGCACTGCAACCATCAATTATTATTTTATTAATACATAGTTCACCCCTTGACCATATTAAGCAATATGGGAACTTCGCCCCAAACATTTTGGCTCACCAACCTAAACCACATTTACACAATTATATAATAATTTGTGGGGATTAAAAATAGGGATGCTACATCCCCTCCCCCTAATTTTTGCACTGTCCTTGGTGCACAACACCATACATGTGTGCATACATATTACAATGCCATGATCTCCAGCCTTTAATCATCATATAGGCTCTCTGGCCTAGTATCACATAGGAACTCTAGCGCAAACATATTCACATATGCACTCCACTACATAGTCCCTTGGGTGATCCATCATTTTGCAAGGTGTTCTCATGCAAGGAGAGAACCGACTTACCGCTAGACTTCCACTAGCATTTTGTAACCTGTAGCAATCATAGGGTCCCAGTGTCCTAAGAATACCCTTCTTGCCAAGCTCCCAAGTTCAATAGTTATCATTTCATCCTCTCATAATGTTTGGATCTTGCAACAGAAGGTATCGGTCTTCCTCATGGGCTTACACCATTTCCATATCCAAGACCATTCTTCCTACAATATTTCTCAACTTTCACTCAGCCAAACAAATTGCAAGTATTAATGCACATTATCCTTTTATTACTCATTTACAATAGCTCACAAAGTGATATCAAAATTGTAAATACTAACAATTCAATCACTTCTATCTATTAATCATATTAAATGGAGTGAAACTGTCATTACTTACACATGCAGTATCAACACCCAAGATTTTCATAATGCAATAAACATTACCAATAAATTGATGTGCCAATACCCATGACCACATCTACACAATGCATCCTTTCATTGACTCTAGAATACCACATATCTTTGTCATGTATTCCACCATGGTGAGTTGGAAGGTCTAGCCAATTCCTCAACACATCATCCAAACTCTTCCCCATTTACTGGTTCGACTATTTGGATGCCTTCATCTTCGACCCATACACAACACTAAGAATAAAATACTTTATTTCTATTTAGTGTCGGCAAAGAGGTTGCAATCCAAACATTAGTTAAACAAGAGAATACCATTGAGCACTTGTATGGCATTATAGCCCTTCCATATCCAACCACAACATGGCCTCACACATGGCTAGCTCTATTGGAATTCATTGCTATAGCAGGAGTATGCATCCTAACTTGACTTGGTCATGATCTCATAGCCAACATGATGTACTATGCAATCAAATTTCCTATAATTGCATTCAACCACTAACAACATTTGTATACTCAAGGCTCTCTTCCTTTACCACATCAATTCAAATATTGAAATTTACTGAGGGAATTATTACCTTAATTCCCTTCAACATTTATGTGTCATAAGCAACAAAATGCATATATCCACTGGTATTTTGCAAAAGCTCACATGCTCCCTTCACCAACCTCTTGATCAACATTGTACCATCATCACTTGTCTTCATATGGATGGTTTTCATATGCACTAGCACCACCATCATCATCTTCAACCATGCTATAAACATTTTTCCTGGATACATAATCCATCATTAGTCATATTCATTATCATAACGTCATTATTCCATATATAAAAATCGACTACTCTTAGTCGATAAGCATGTCATGTGCATATTCAAGCATTCCCACATGCACTAATTCACATCAATGTGCATCAAGAATTCAATCTCATTATGCCTACTAATGCATGTGTGTTTTCGCTTCATTGTATGCATCATGCATCACTTCCATTATGCACTCTAGTACATATATGTTTCTACTTCTTATGCTCCATGTATTTATTCTTGAATCCGTTTATATCCCTGTAGCCCTGTGCACTGCCATTATGCTCATTTGTGCACTATTGTTTCTTGATAAGAACATTTTCCATCCAATCCCCACTTGGCCATCTTGCGATTCCAACCAATATGCAATGTTGGAAACTGCTTCCACTTAGGAAATTATGTTCCAACCTTACCTTGTTGAAACTTTCCAGTACCTTGGAATGAGATAGTTCATATCATTCCATCACCTTGATACTGTAGTATTTTCCAACCAACTTAACCATTAACATTATGACATCCATTTCCATTATCTCTAGTTTTCCATTGGATTTTGTTTAGTTTTAAAATACTTTTCTTCACTTCATTGAGTAATTCCCTGTGAATCCATGTCCTATCCACTCATGACCAAACTTCTTCTTATGGAAAGCTATATTTCTTTATTGGAACCTTCAAGTGAATGGACCTTCATTAATCTATCCTCAAATTCTTTGTACCTGTACCTTACTTCCACTGCGCACTCTGATAACATAAATGAATTTTTTACTATGAATACTTCATCCATTGTTGTCAATTCATAAATAAAAACCCTTATAAGTCCTCATAGACTAGTCCCTAGAGATGATTTACCCATCCCCATGAATCACTCATTATCTCATGGAATCTTTGTTTTCTTTTACAACAAGATTTGCAGTGATCACTACATTTCCACATTCAAGGCTATGGAGGCTTATGATGCAGAAGCATTGCCTTCAAAGTCAACAGTGCACACATGGAGGCAAGTGAATGACATCTTGGCAATGACAGAATTTTAAATCAAGCATTTATTTCAGAATTTAATCGGTTGTTGAGATATTTTGTAATCAACATTTTAAAAATGTAACTTGTTTATAAAGTCTGGAAGGACTGTAAGGGATTGCAGATATGGAGTGTTGAATCTATCCGACAATAACTGGTAGTTATTGTAATAGGACAAAGTAGCTAACAACTTTGAGTTTGATAGGATAGATTTCAAACAGGACGAGAGAGCTCGTGGAGCCAACCCTTAGATAAATTATTGTTGCATTGTAATAGAGAAGGATGAGTAGTATGAGAATGTATGAGTATTATAAGAGATCGTAGAACATAGTAGAGTAGCAGAAACACTATGTAACTTGTTTTTTATGAATGAATAGAACAGACAGAAATTGTCCCAAATCCTTGGACTGTGTTTATTTCATGTGTGATTGAATGAAAGTTATTCTGTGTGTATGATTTATTTCAGTTCGTTCATGTATGATTGTTCGAGAGATTGATTGTATGAGTTCGTGATGAAACTGGATGAGTTTCAATTGTTTCTGTTATAATACTTGTATGCAAGGTGTGCATATCGAACGCAAGGAGTGCATCCACTGAGTCTCAGATTGACTAAGAGAAGTTTAGAGAGAATCAGAAAAACTCAAACTAGGTACAAGGTGTGCACAGCGTCAAGAAGCCAACAAGCTTCGAAGAACCAACGCAGAAGAGCGCCAGGTGGGAGAGAAGCATTTTCTTCTCAAGAAAATCCTTTGAACTGAGTTATTCGAAACCCCGAGAACGCAAGGTGTGCATGGGAGTTCGAAATCCTTTCAAGGGACAAATCTCAGAAGAGATAACACTTTCACAAGTGTTGCCGAGATCCAGGAGTTGGACTCAGAGGAGAAGCAAAGGTTGAAACCTTTGAGTTCTGAGAAATCTTCCAAGTCTGGAAGAGGGCGGAAGCTCATGAGAGATAATGAGTCATCGATCTAAGGGAGGATCGGACCACTGGTTTCTTTCATTGGAAAAGAAGGTTTTGGAATATCGGATACTGGGAGTCTGGATAACGAAGGAGTTTGTTTTCCAAAGTCACGAAACGTGAGCTTCCGATTTGAGAAGAAAATGATTTGAGTCGTCAGATCAAGGATAAGCAAAAGGAGCACACGTAGGAGGAGATTAGATCACAGTCATCGGATCTAGGGACCAGTTTTGAAATCATCGGGATCGTCCATCATCAGAGGACACATGGTAGTAGATCAACATTTCGCTGACTCGCAAGAGGGAAAGGTCAAAGGGGAGAATTGTGAGAACTCGCGAGGCTTGGGTTCACGATTTGATAGTGGTCGTCAGATCCAGAGGAGTGTGAGCCGTTGATTTGGTGCTCCGAAATATCGGTAGTTCGGGAATCGGGAGGGAGTGCAATTTGATCTAAGTCATCGGATCGAGGGAGGATCTAAGCTGTTAGATCTAAATCGCATAGGGAGTTCCTGATACGCAAAATCCCGACGCGATCTGGACTGTTAGATCGTGGAAGAATCAGGACCGTTGATCTGTGGAGAGGAGACATCGGTATTTTGGATATCGGGCGAATGGAGGAAGCTACCTCACAAATCCCCAATACGTGAAATCCCGACATGCTTGAGGTTGAGGCCCAGATCACAGCTGGTGGTCATATGAAGGAGGAGCTAGCATGCGCTAGGCCCCTGCCGGGAAATCGAAGATCGGGAGAGTCGAGGTGACTCACACGCAAGGACTCGATACGCGATTTCACGACGCGCCTTTCGATTAGGATTGTGGTCACAGGTAGTGGTCACGTGGAGAAGGATAAGGGAGGAGCTAGCATGCGCTAGGCCCCTGTCGGGATTTTAGAGGTTGGGCGAGTTGGGTGGCTCACATGCAAGATATCTGATATGCGAAATCACGAAATGCCATTTGAGAGGCGTGCGGTCACATGGAAGGAACTTGTGCCTAGTGGTTGTTCGCATAGGTGTAGTTCACAGAGGGCCTATGGATTTTTTTAGTGGAGGTTCCAACAGGGACCCGAAAGAGCTAATCCAACTGAGTTTAGTGAAGATCTAGTGACCAAGAGGTCGACAGACCCTGCTGAGGTAGGGGGCTGCATCCGGTGGTATCAGAGCCAATTTTAAGTTTGTTTGTAGACAAAAGACAAAAGGAGAAAGGAGGTAAATTGATATCATTTGTGGTATCAAGAAGTTGATTTTTGTTTGTAGGTGACACAATGAAATCATGCCACCCAGAAGGCGTAGAGCGAATGCAGAAATGGAAGAAGAAATGAGGTGACTTTGAATGAGACTGGACAACATGGAAACAACGCAGAGAAGAGCACCAGACGCTGGAGATATTAGTGAAGCTGAGAGTGAAGAAGAAGAGGTCAAAGAAAATGTAGCAGAGGATGTTGCACAAGATCGCTTGATAAAATTTGTTTCAAAGATA
This sequence comes from Picea abies, assembly GCA_900067695.1. Classification (NCBI taxonomy): domain Eukaryota; kingdom Viridiplantae; phylum Streptophyta; class Pinopsida; order Pinales; family Pinaceae; genus Picea; species Picea abies. Next base: position 5,768 of record CBVK0110082624.1, read on the forward strand.
GGAGCCATGGCAAGAATAGAGGTACTCATGTATGAAGGCAATTTAGAAGTTGAAGAGTTGTTAGATTGGGTACGTGCTATGGAAAAATACTTCGATTATGAAGATATCGAAGAAGACAAGATGGTGAAGCATGCAGTGACAAGACTGAAAGGTCATGCAACACTATGGTGGGATGAACTACAAGCTGAACGCAGGAGAAATGGTAAGCAGAAAATTAAAAACTGGGATAGGATGGTATTCAATTTGAAGGCCAAATTTATCTCAAAGGATTACCAAATCAATATTTATAGAATATTGCAGAACCTGAAACAGAGGGGTTTATCAGTGAAGGAGTACATTGAAGAATTTTACCGACTGAACATCAGGGTTGGACAGAAAGAAAATGAGGATTAAAAGATAGCCAGATACATCAATGGAATGAGATATGAAATACAAGAGGATATCAACATGATGTCGGTTAGTACAGTTGAGGATTCTTATCAAGCAGCCTTGAAAGATGAAGAGAAATTGGCCAGGAGACAAAGCTAGCGAAGTAGAGGAGGAAATCCAAGCATAGGTAAGGGAACTAGCAGAGAGAAGTTCTAGAAGCTGAAGCCTGAAGCTAGCAAGAAACATAGTCACCACGAGAAGGGTGGAAGTTCTAAATAAGGATAGTATGGAGGAAGAAGCTCTTTTTCTAGAGGAAGAGGAAGAGGAAGAGACAGAGGAGGCATGGTTAATTGTTATACCTATGGAAAAGAAGGACACAAATCTTGGGAATGTCCTGACAGAAAAAGAGGAGGAGTCAGAGAAGCACACATTGATGAAGCACAGAAGCATGTGGAAGCAGAAGCAACAAAAGGAGGAAGGAACCTCATGATGAGGAAAATTCTTCTTAAACCAGAAAAGGAACCAGAGGAACCAGTTCAGCGAACAAGTCTGTTCAGAACTGCTTGCAAAGTGAAAGACAAAGTTTGCAAGGTAATCATAGACATTGGGAGCACTGAAAATCTAGTATCCATAGAGATGGTGGAAAAGCTGGAATTGAAGACAACTGCACATCGAAATCTATACATGGTATCATGGTTGCAGAAAGGACATCAAGTCATGGTAAGTCAACAATGCCAAGTTGAATTTAAAATAGGAGGTTACAAAGATGAAATATTGTGTGATGTAATTCCTATGGATGTCTATCATATTTTATTGGGGAGGTCGTGGCTGTATGACCAAAAAGTTATTCATGATGGTAGGAAGAATACCTATACTCTAGAAAAAAATGGTATAACACATATGTTGTTTCCCATAGAAGACAAAGAGAAAAAGAGAGAAGCTAGTTCAAGCATACTTCTCATGAGTGGGAAGGAGCTCTTGAATGAAGTCAAGAAGGAGAAGGAAATGCAGTTTGTTGTAGTGAGGAAGCCTAGAGTTAACCTTACAAATACTTCTGTAGGAGACTTGCCTGTAGAAATCCAAGAACTGTTAGAAAACTTTGCTGATATAGTCGTGGATGAGCTACCACACTCATTGACACCCATCAGGAGTATAATCCATCATATTGACCTTATTCCAGGAGTTAGTTTACCAAACAAAGAAACTTATAGGTTGACACCTAGAGAGAATGAGGAAGTAAAAAATCAAGTCCAGGAGTTGTTGGATAAAGGGTTAGTCAGGGAAAGCCTAAGACCATGTGCAGTATCGACTGTATTAAGCCCAAATAAATATGGAGGATGGAGAATGTGTACAGATTCCCGAGCCATCAACAATATAACCATTAGATACATATTTCCTTTACCGAGGATGGATGATTTGATGGACTGTTTGAGTGAAGCAAGCTATTTTTCCAAGATATACTGGAAGAGCGGATATCATCAAATACGAATGAGAGAGGGAGATGAGTGGAAAACAACATTCAAGACAAATGAAGGATTGTTTGAGTGGCTAGTCATGTCGTTTGGGTTGACAAATGCACCAAACACATTTATGAGATTGATGAATGAAGTGTTGAAAGACTTCATAGGAAATTTTGTCATAGTATATTTGGATGACATACTAATCTTCAATAAGACAAAGGAAGAACACTTAAGACATTTGACATCAATAATGGAAAGGTTGCAGCAAGAGAAATTGCTGATAAATATGAAGAAGAGTTGTTTTATGAATAAGGATCTCATATATTTGGGTTTCGTAATCTCTTCAAATGAATTGAAGATGGACCCAGAAAAAGTGAGAGTGATCAGACAATGGCTGTCGCCGAGCAACATATTTGAGGTAATAAGTTTTCATGGGTTAGAAATATTTTATAGAAAATTTATCAAAAAATTCAGTGGTATATGTGCACCCAGGTTGGACACTGTGAAGAAGAAACACAAGTCCTTTAGTTGGACAAATGAAGCTGAAAAAAGTTTCAAAGTGTTGAAGGAGAAAATCACCGAGCAGCCAATTCTGGTCTTACCAGATTTTGGAAAAACATTTTAGGTGAGATGCAAAGCAAGTGGATTAGGTATTGAAGTAGTCTTGAGTAAGGACAATAGGCCAGTTGCTTGTTTCAGTGAGAAGTTGAATGACGCCAAGCAAAAGTATTCCATGTATGACAAGGAATTTTATGCAGTGATTCAAGCTTTGAAAAAATGGAGGCACTATCTAATTCCTAAAGAATTTGTCTTGTACAATGATAATCAATCTTTGCAATTTATTACTAGGCAAGAAAAGTTGAACCAAAAACATGCAAAATGGGTAGAATTTATGCAGAATTTTACTTTTGTTATTAAACACATTACTAGAACTGCTAACAAAGTCGCAGATGCTTTGAGCATGAGGAGTTTGATTGTACAAGAATTCCAAGTGGAGACCTTGGGGTTCGAACACCTTAAGGAGATGTATAAAGAAGATGCAGATTTTAAAGAAGCTTATGAGACATGCAATAATCCTTTATTGGGAGACAGAATCCCATGGACTAAATATTTGATCCAGGATGGATTACTATTCAAAGGGAGCCAATTATGTATTCCGAAATTCTCAATGAGAGACAACTTGCTGAAAGAAAAACATAGTGGAGGTTTAGCTAGATAGTTTGGTCATAATAAGACAATTGCCAAGCTGAGTAATTCATATTATTGGTCGAGCATGAGAGAAGAAGTGAAAAGGTTTGTGAACAAATGAAGAATTTATCAATATGAAAAAGGAAGACAACATAACACTGGTTTGTATCAACCATTAACAATTCGAGAGAGGCTGTGGGATGTAATCAGTATGGATTTTGTTTTAGGATGGCCTACAACTCAAAAAGGGAGCGATTCCATATTTGTTGTGGTGGACAGATTTTCAAAAATGACACATTTCATACCATGCTAGAAGACAAGTGATACTATGCACATCGCCAATTTGTTTTTCAAAGAAGTAGTGAGACTACATGGATTGCCGAGAAGCATAGTTTCAGACAGGGACACCAAATTTGTAGGATGCTTTTGGAGGACTCTATGGAAAAGGTTGGGGATGAACGTATCCTTTAGTTCAACATATCACCATTAGACAGATGGACATACTGAAGTAGTAAACATGAGTCTCAGAAACTTGTTAAGAAGTTTAGTCACTGAGCAAGGTCGACAATGGGATTAGATTCTGGCAGAAGTAGAATTTGTATTCAACAATTCAGTGAACAGGAGCACAGTAAAAAGTCCATTTGAAATTGTGTATGGTATACAACCATGAGGGATTATAGAGTTGAGATATTTGAATCAAGATGAGTTCAGAAGTGTTGGAGCAGAGGATTTTGCAATAGAAATGAAGAAATTCCATGAAATAGTCAGAGAGCAGCTACAGGACAACAGCCAGAAATACAAGGACAGAGTTGATCAAAAGAGGAGAGAAGTTCAATTCAAAGTTGGGGATGACGTTTTAGCTCATTTGAGAAAAGAGAGGTTTCCAAGGGGAACATATAACAAATTGAAAATGAAGAAGATAGGACCATGCAAGATTCTCAGAACATTCACAACCAATGCTTATGATATTGAGTTGCCAGACAATGTTGGGATATCACTGATATTCAATGTTGCAGACCTATATCCTTACAGGAGAGATGAAGCAGGAGAATCAGACGATCAGAGAGAAATTCAGTGGGAAGAGAAATTGCCCACAACAAAAAAAACTCAGATGGAGAAAATCATTGAACAGAGGGATGGAAAGAAAACCAGGAGGAAAACATATCTTGAATATTTAGTGAAGTGGAAATATCACCCAATGGAAGATGCAAGTTGGGTCACAGAACCTGATATTTTGAAGCATGGAAAGACAGTGCAGGAGCTCATGGACAGGTGTCCATGATTTTTTTTAACCAGAGGAGTATGATGCAGGAGCATCGCCTTCAAGGTCAACAATGCACATGTGGAGGCAAGTGAATGACATCTTGGCAATGACATAATTTCAAATCAAGCATTTATTTTAGAATTTAATTGGTTGTTGAGATATTTTGTAATCAACATTTTTAAAATGTAACTAGTTTGTAAAGTCTCGAAGGACTATGAGGGATTGCAGATATGGAGTGTTGACTCTATCTGGCAATAACTGGTAGTTATTGTAATAGGACAAAGTAGGTAACAACTTTGAGTTCGATAGGATAGATTTCAGACAGGACGAGAGAACTCGTGGAGCCAACCCTTAGATAAATTATTGTTGCATTGTAATAGAGAAGGATGAGTAGAATGAGAATGTATGAGTATTGTAAGAGATCATAGAACATAGTAGAGTAGCAGAAACACTATGTAACTTTTTTTTTCATGAATGAATAGAACAGACATAAATTGTCCCAAATCCTTGGATTGTGTTCATTTCATGTGTGATTGAATGAATGTTATTCTATGTGTATGATGTATTTCAGTTCTTTCATGTATGATTGTTCGAGAGATTGATTGTATGCGTTTGTGACGAAACTACATGAGTTTCAATTGTTTCTCTTCCGATACTTGTATGCAAGGTGTGCATCTCGAACGCAAGGAGTGCATCGACTGAGTCTCGTATTGACTCAGAGAAGTTTAGAGAGAATCAGAGAAACTTAGACCAGGTGCAAGGTGTGCACAATGTCAAGAAGCCAACAAGCTTCGAAGAACCAACACAGAAGAAGGCCAGGTGTGTTGGACAACTGAGAGGGGGGGAGTGAATCAATTGTTACCATGCTTAAACAATTATGCTTCTTTTAAACTCTTTGCTGAGACACTAAATGATGATCACAATAATGCAGGGAAATAAACAATGGCACATTCAACATTAGTCACATATATGAGAGACACAGAGACAGATATTTCCTGAGGAAACCCATGCAGGGTAAAAACCTCTTTTTCTTTATATGATAAGTAATGGTTACAATCTTTACAGTATCATACATATGAGCACCAAATCATATTGAAGCTACAACCTCTGTTTTGCAAGATGCTACTTGCTGAGAGCACCAAATCTCTATTTTCTCTAGCACCCACTAGAAGGAAGCACCAACTCCCTGGTTTCTCTAGCACCAACTAGAAGGAAGCTCCAACTCCCTGGTTTCTCTAGCACCAACTAGAAGGAAGCACCAACTCCCTGAGTGTTTCTAGCATTAACTAGATGGAAGCACCAACTTCCAATCATACAGGCACCAACCTGTAAAAAAGAGAACAAGAGTTCTCCCTTGCACCACCCTGCCACCCTGGTTTCTCTAGCTGCAACCAGATGGAAGCTACAACTCCCTGTGTTCAAGCACCCACTTGAACCTCTGAGGACAACAGTCATCCCGAGCACCTCCCAACCACCCTGATATATTAATTCTTTGTTACTCTAATATAATGTTCAACAATGGCTTACCAGTCTTATCACTGTTCTGCTGCATTTTGTTGGTCTGTCTGCCTCATTGCCTTTCTTCTCACATCACTTGCACTGTTTGGTCTTCTGCTTTTTATGCTCTGTGTGCCATCTCCATTCTCTGCGTAGTTCCTCTTCTGTGCTATTCAGCTGCTGCACTCTCCTCCTTCTTCACACATGAATTACCTTTACCAACAACAATCACAACAACCTCCAACAACAACAACAACCCCATCTCTTCTTTGTACTATGCATTTATAGCTTCTGTGCACCTTGTGCATGCAATGTTCGCCATGCCTCTGCATGCATACTTTGCGTCGTTATCCTCCACCTCTCAAGTGCTCTATCTGATCATCATCGTGACTCTTCAGCTTCTTTGGTGGTTCACACCGTGTGTTCCAGCATCACTGTATGTTATATAGAGATTCCTCGGTCTCTCTGGCAGTTTAAGACTCTTCGTCTTCTCTGAGACAGTCGAACTCTTGATCTTCATCGACCCTGATCGACGGTTCATGATCTTGATGAATCAACGGTCCTGATCTCATCGTGACCTCGCATCTCGCTGTTCCTTCATTGGATATTTTCGTCACTCCAAGTTGCGATAGGCGAGATTCTTAGATCAATGGTCCACATCTTTTGATGTATTGACGGTCACGATCATTTCATGATCTCGCATCTCGCTGATCCTAAGATGGAGATTTTCGTCACTCCAAGTCACGATAGGCGAGACTCCGAGATGGAGCTTTATGGTGCTCTAATATTTCGCCACACGTCCTCTTGATCCAACGGTCCTTGATTAAATCATGATCTCGTATCTCGCTGTTCCTTTGACTTTCCAGTCAGCGAGATGATGATCTCTCGCCACGTGTGATCCCCCGCGCAGATCCAACGGTCCTCCTGTGATCCAGATCCGACAGTTGTCCTTCTCTCGCTACCTTGCGACCTCGTGACTTGGAGTACCCAATGTTTGGACTCTCAACCTGTGAACTCCCGAGTTCACGAGATCTCTGGATCTCTTGCCACCTGTCCCCCCAGATGGACGGCTATAAATCTCTCGCCACTTCACCGCTTCGTGTCCTCGCGCCTCACAACTTTGAACACCCAATACTTGGGCCTTTATCTTGCGAACCCCCAAGTTCACGAGATCTCTCTGATCTCTACCACGCGTCCTTCCCAGATGGACGGTCCTGATCTTCTCACCACTTCGCCGCCTTGTGTCCTCGCGCCTTGCGACTTTGAACACCTAATATTCGGGCTTTCACCCTACGAACTCCCGAGTTCACGAGATCTCTCTGATCTCCGCCATGCGTCCTTCACAGATGGACGGTCCTGATCTTCTCGCCACTTCGCTGCTTCGTGACCTTGCACCTCGCAACCTTTAACACCAAATCCTCGGCTCTTCCACCCATGAGCTTCCGAGTTCACTCAGATCTAACGCCTGAGATCTATCCTTCTCTTCAGCGCACACTCTTCTTGTTTTTATTCAGATCTGATGGCCCTCATGCTGTCAGGAATTTTGGATGGGATCCAACGATCAACGACGCTTCTCCTCCAAGTTTACACATCCTTCTTACTTGGAAGAATTTCGACTCTGCACTAATTCCTCCTGAGCCTATGTTGTTCTTGTTTGACCATCGATGCACATTCTAATCCTTCCATCTTCACTGTTGTACTTTCCATCAATGACAAGCATACGCTATCTGTTAAACATTTTCCAACAATCTCCCCCTTTGGCATTGATGGCAACTAAGGCACCCGAATTCTTTTCTCCCCCTTTGACATCAATGTCAAAGAAGAGACATGCTCCCCCTGAGCTATTGCAGTAGATTTAGGAGGCATTAGATAATCAAACAATACAAATATCCCCCTAACAAGATGAACTCTTTTAGGTATGAAATGAAATGACACCCAACTTCTGTCTAAGATATTCAAACGGTGTCTTGGCGAGGGGATTAGTAAAGATGTCTGCAATTTGTTCTGTAGTGGGAATGTAATGGACCTGAACAATTTGATTGGTGACCTGCTCTCTCAGAAAATGATATTTTATGGGAATATGTTTTGTCTTGGAGTGGAGGACAGGATTTTTAGACACACTAATGGCACTTGTGTTATCACAATGAATTGGGATCAGTGTAGTATATTTTACCTCTAAGTGCAAGTGTCTGAATCATCCATAATACCTGTGTGCAACAGGTAGCAGCAACAATGTACTTTGCCTCTGTGGTTGATAGAGAGATGGAACCTTGCTTTTTACTAAGCCAGACTACTAAGGAGTTACCCAAGAAGAATGCTCCTCCACTGGTGCTTTTTCTCTCATCAACACAATTTGCCCAATCTGCATCTGAATAAGCAGTCAACTGAAGACTTTGATTTCTGGGATACCACAGACCATAAGTCATTGTTTCTTTTAAGTACCTGAATATCCTTTTGACAGCTTGCAAATGACTCTGTTTAGGAGCAGCCTGATATCTTCCTACCATTCCTACAACATGCATTATGTCTGGGTGAGATGTTGTGATGTACAACAGACTTCCTATCATTGATCGATATGAGCTTTGATCAACATCAGGTGAATCATCATCCTTTCTTAATTTACATCCTGTTACCATAGGTGTACCCACAAGTTTAGAATCTTCCATTTGAAACATTTTCAACATTTCTCTTAAATATTTTTCTTGAGAAATGAAGATCCCATCGGACCTCTGAGTAATTTGCAGACCAAGGAAAAATGACAGTTCTCCTATCATAGACATCTCAAATTCAGACTCCATGGCAGAAGCAAACCATTGTACCAGTGAGTCCTTGTTACATCCAAAGATGATGTCATCTACATAGACCAGTACGATGAGAAACTCATTATCCTCTGTCTTAATATACATATTGTTTTCAATTGTTCCTCTCTTGAACCCTTTGTCTTTGAGATACGTATCCAGTCTATGATACCAGGCTCGAGGGGCTTGTTTTAAACCATATAAAGATTTCTTCAACTTGCATACTAATTCAGGGTTATCAGACAATTTGAAACCCTCTGCTTGTTCCATATAGACTTCTTCACTTAAATCTCCATTGAGAAAGGCTGACTTGACATCCATTTGATAGACTTTAAACCTTTTATGAAAAGCATAGGCAAGAAACATTCTTATAGCTTCTACTCTTGCTACGGGCGCAAATGCTTCATCAAAATCCATTCCTTCTATCTGAGCATAGCCTTTACAGACTAACCTCGCTTTGTTCCTGACAACTTGTCCTTTCTCATTCATCTTATTCTTAAAGATCCATTTGGAGCCAATGATGTTTTTACCTTTGGGTTTTTGAACCATCTCCCATGTATTGTTTTTCTCAATCTGATCAAGTTCTTCATTCATGCTTTAACCCAGTGATCATCTGTGTTGGCTTCATTAAAATTCTTGGGTTCCAGCATGGATATGAGAGCTATATGAGAGTAGGATGATTCCTTTGAACGATTCTGGAGGAGGAATTTGTAGTTGACTTATGATTTGAGTCTGTCTGAGTGTCTGAGCCTTCATCTGATTTAGAGTCTTCATTTTCTGATTCTTGGACCTGTTCATCTTCATCTTTAGTTGTGTCTTCTGTAGAAGACTCATTACCATACACACCTCTTGCTGGGATTCCTTCATCAATTTTTACATCAATACAATCAACCATTTTTTGCAGCCTCTTATTATAGCATCTGTATCCTTTACTGTTTGTAGCATACCCTAAGAAAATACCTTCATTTGCCCTGTCATCATATTTGCTGAGGATTTCATCATTATTCTTTATGTAGCATTTACCCCCAAAGACTCTAAAGTGTTTAATTGAGGCAGGTCTTCCAAACCATAGTTCATATGGGGTCTTATCACTTTGTCATCTGAGGTGGGCTTTGTTAAGCACATGGAATGTTGTGTGTATTACTTCTACCCAGTAGGTTTGACCAATGTTCTTCTCATTCATCATTGACCTGACCATTTCCTACACTGTTCTGTTTTGCCTCTCAACAACTCCATTTTGTTGTGGAGTTCTTGGGATTGTGTATTCTCTCTTGATCCCATGTTCATCGCAGAATTCTTTGAAGTCTCTTGACATAAACTCTCCTCCCCGATCTGATCTTACTGCCTTTAACCTCTTTCTCATTTGGGTCTCTGTTAAAGCCTTAAATATTTTAAATTTTTCAAATGCTTAAGATTTTTCTTTGAGAAAGGAAACCCATGTAAGTCTGGAGTAATCATCGATTACCAACATGAAGTAGTTTTCTTTCCCTATGCCTTCCTGTCTTGATGTTCCACATAAATCCATATGAACTAGTTGGAGTGGTTTCTCTGTTGAAGTGAAGCTCTTGGATGTATACTGCATTCTGTTTTGCTTCCCTACTTGACAGGGTTTACATACTAAATCTTGGGGATTTTCTATTTTTGGAAGATATTTTACTGCCTCGAGGTTTTTAAGTTTGATTAAGTGGTCAAAGTTTAGATGTCCAAGTCTCCTATGCCATAACCAGATTTCATCATGTTTGCTTAGATGACATTCTTCTCTATTTTCTTTCAGTACATATACATTATTTTCTATCCTTATGCCTTTGGCCACTACTTGTCCTGAGTTTACAAATTTTATCTTACAATCCTTGGACGTGAACAACACCTCACATCCTCTGTCACACATTTGACTTACACTGAGAAGATTATGTTTCAGCCCATCCACAAGTAGAACATCTTGGGATTTTCCTTTTCCATTACATAAGCTCACCATCCCTTTTCCATTTACTTTCCCTGGAGCATCATTTCCAAAGGTTACAGTTCCTAATTTACTTTCACTTAGCGATAGAAACTTGCCTTTGTCTCCCATCATGTGTTTGGAGCAACCACTGTCTATTTACCAAGGTTTCATTTTTCTTTGAGCAGATAATACTAATCCACACTTGTTACTTTCCTTCTTCTTCCAAACACTACTACATATTGTAAAAATTTCAACGTTTTATTTGTGGGGTTATGGACAAAATTGTCCATATTGTCGCAAAATAGAGGAAATTTATAAAAAAAAAATCATGTTGCCCAATAACGTCGGTCTTTCCACGTTAACGTCGGTCTTGCCACGTTAACGTCTCTCTTTCCACGTTTTCCACTGGAACGTCGCTCTTGCCACGTTTTCCACTGGAATGTCGCTCTTGCCACGTTTGTGAAGATGTATGTTGCAATTGCCACGTTAACGTCTCTCTTGCCATTTTTTCCACTGGAACGTTGCTCTTGCCACGTTTTCCACTGGAACGTCTCTCTTGCTATGTTTGTGAAGATGTATGTCGCAATTGCCACGTTAACGTCGCTCTTGCCACGTTAATGTCGCTCTTTCCACGTTTTCCATTGGAACGTCGCTCTTGCCATGTTTGTGAAGATGTATGTCGCAATTTCCACATTAACGTCACTCTTGCCACGTTAACGTCTCTCTTGCCACATTTGTGAAAATGTATGTTGCAATTGTGACGTTTGCGAAACTAGGTTTTCCCCTCCAACGGTCACCTTAGTATGTTCACCAAGTCAAAATACCAACGGTCACTTAGGACTTTTTTACGTCGGAATTGCGACGTTACAAAATCTATAAATATGTTGCATTTGATGGATGTTGCAACAAGTTTGCTATAATAACGATGCTTCAAAAAGGGTTTGCAGGTCTTCTCAATGAAAAAAAAATAGATATTTGTTTCAGTATAAGTCTGTGGGGAAGAATGTCAGAAAACATTAGAGCTGGGAAAAGAATTAAAGAGGGTGAAAAGGGTGACGGTAAATGTTATTTCCCTTGCAAAAATTGTTGTACTAGACATCCTGAAAGAGTTTTAATAGCAACAGCTACAAAACATTGTAGAAAATATGGGCACATGGACAAGGGATCAAATGAATATCGTCTGATGGTATGTATATTCATTATCTGTTTTAATATTTATTATATTCTCAAATTTTATAATGTTTTATACATGCACTAATTTTTCATGATTGTTTGTAATTATAAAGTTAAATTTTCCCCCTAACTTTATGCACAAAGCACCAAGTAGTAGCAGAAATGATGTTGTAGTACAAGATGAAGAACTTGAAGTAGATAATGAAGATCAAGTTAATGATTCCATGGAAGTAGATGACAATAATAACATAGTTCAAGTTGATGAGACAAATCAAATGATTCAAGACTTATTCGGTCATCCAGATGAGGATCATGGGGACAATAGTGATGGTATTTATGATGAACCTTTGATTGAAAAGGAAAATAAATGACTTTATAAAGGGTCAAGAGCAAATATTCTCTCCACTACGTTGTTGCTGGTGAATTTGAAAGTTACGAATCATTTGTCTAACACTTGTATGACACAGATCCTAAGGTATGTAATATTTTACTTCGTATCTACATAAAGGTTGACTATTCCCCATTTTTTTTAGTGTTAATTAATGTGTAAAATAAAAATGCAATATTAATTTACAATCCCTATTCTTTACATTAACTATTTTTTTTTTATGTTTTAGATTGTTAGGTGAATTTTTGTTACCCTCGTCAAATATTTTACATCGCACATATCGAGATTTGCATGCCATTATGAAAGACATTAGAATGGAGTATCAAAGTATAGATGCATGTCCTTATGAAAGACATTGGAATGGAGTATCAAACTATAGATGCATGTCCTTATGATCATATTATATATTATGGACAACATGCGTTGAAAATAGAATGTTCGGTATGTGGTATCAGTAGATATCGAACCAATCAAGTAACAAAAATGGTCCCTCGAAAGGTTCTTCGACATATTCCCATAATTCCACGTTTGCAGCGACTGTTCAGGTGTCAAAGAATAGCACAGTTTATGGATTACCATGCACGAAAGAAAGTTGAAGATGGTGTTCTTCGAATGCCTACAGATGGTTATGCATTTAAGGAAATTGTTGCAAAATGGCCAGAATTTACAGATGGACCTCGTAATGTTAGGCTTTCATTGGCAACTGACGGTGTTAATCCATTTGGAGAGCTTCGGTCTGTTTACTCAGTGTGGACTATTTTTTTTATCAACAATAACGTTCCTCCTTGGATGTCAATAAAGAGGGAGCACATAATGTTGACAATGATTATTCCAGGTATTTATTTACATTAATTTTTCGAATTTAAATTTTTCATTTTTCTCTTTTTTTGCATAACATCTTTTATGTATTTATTTATGTATATATACATACCATGGTAGTAATCTCGTGTAATTTCAAACAATTAGGTAAGTGCCAAGTTAAAGATATGAATGTGTATATCGAGCCTCTTATCGACAAGCTACTAAAGTTATGGGAGGGCATCACTATGTATGACATTTGTAAACCAATTGGCAGAATAGATTTCAATGTCGTGGAATACTTTTATGGACAATTCATGATGCCCCAGGACTAACACATTTTTGTTGTATGTAACATTCCATATTGCATGCTTTCATAGTATATAATTAATTGATTATATCATGCATGTTTTTTAAATAATCATTTCGTATATATATTAATAATTGATATTAATCCATCTGTTGTAGGTCTTCAAACAAAGGGTAAATTTGCATGTCCAGTTTGTGGTCCTAAGGTGAAATCTCGTCGGTCAAAAATTTTAGGAAATGAGGTGTTTGATGAGTATAGAAACTTCCTTTCTAAGAACCATAAGTATCGTATTACTGAAAAAGATCTTTTCAATGGGAAACAAGAAACTGGACTAAAACCACAAAGAATGACACCTCGCCTATGGAAGTTGTCATATGATAGAATTAATCCTCGAGGTACGCATTTAGTTTATGTATCGTAAATGGAATCATGTTTTGAAATTTTATTTTAATTATTCATTTTATTTTACCGCATTTGATAAATAGTATTCTGACTTTTTTTATGATTCATCAATGGCATCGTCATGAAGGTAGTATTAATGGGCTTCCACGAGGAATGAAATGTTATCCCACTCAATTCATGAGGTTTCCTTACTATAAGGACCTAAAAATAGTTCATTTATTTGATACAATGCATATTAGGAAGAATGTTACAGAAACATTATGGCGAATCATAGATGGCAGGAGGGATAAAGAAAAAATTGTCAAAATTTGTAATGACATTCGAGAATCCAATCATGTAATGCAAAGTGTGATCCAATCAAATAATGATGGAGTCCAAAATAACCTTCCATGGTTATTAACAGAGCAACAAAGAAATGGTGTAAAAGAGGTCATTCAAAAAATTAATTTTCCCACAGGTTTTTGTTCAAACATAAAGAATATCTTAACGAAGAAAGGTGAATTTGGTGGGGTAAAAACACATCCTTCATTAAGGTAATTAATCAATTTAGTATCCATATTTATATATTGGTCTTGTACATTTTTTGATATTTTTATTTTTTTGTCTAGTTTTGAACAAGTAACGATTCATTTTTATTGTTACAGTATTTTCTATCTCTATCTCTCCCAAACGACTTTGACAACAATGTCAAATAAGTTATATATGATCTTGGAAAATACATGAGGTAAGTAGCTACAATATATATGCAAAAAAAAAAATCAAATTTTTGTTGTACTTGATGACATGTGTTTTACTTGTAATGTAATATGTATTTATATGTTTTGTTGAAACATTCTATTTTCTTGCGTCATGATCTATAGATGGTTGTCACTGAAAGAAATCCATGAAGATGATATAAAGTATTGGAAGAGAGAAATTCCTCGGCTAATGTGTGAAATGCAGAAATCTCTACCTCCAACATTTTTCAATGCACAAGAACATTACCTCATACACCAATTTGAGGAGATTGAAATGTGTGGACCTGTACACACAAGGTCAATGTGGATGGTGGAGAGGCACTTGAAATCATTGAAGGATTTGGTTAGACAAAGAGCACGTCCTGAGGGTTCTATGGTGGAGGGATATATGGTATATGAATCCATGGTCTATATTAGTCAATATCTTCCTAAATTAGCAACACAAGCTATGCATGTAGTGGATTGCATTTGGGATGTGAACTCCATCAAAAAATTTGAAAGGGAGCAGTTGTTGGGGAAAGGTACAATGAAGAAAGTGAGAGGTAATTAAAATGTGGATATTTTTAATAAATAATAATTTCTCGTTTTGTTGTGTATATGATTATACTCATTTAATATTTATTCTTTCATCATTTATTATTAATATTTACGATGGTTATAACTAATATTTAATATTGGTGAATTGTGATTTTGTGATCGGTTAGTTGCTCAAGATTGGGATGCATTACATTTATACATTGCAAATAATCTGGACTGGATGAAGGTATGGATTGACAAATGTAAAGAACGTCATGGCAGTAGGTTATCATGGAAAGAACTATCTGAATTGGTTAGAGAAGCTCGTCCTAATGGAGATTTCGATGTTACGTAGAGGGAAATAGATTTAGCATATTGTTTGAAAGATGGAAAGGCAAGAAAATTCACCCATTCTATTCAGTTATTTTATATTATATTAATGTGACTGTAGATGTTTTTCCTTCATATTATACTTTCCAAATTATATAAATTTGTTTATTATTAATTGACAATGCATATTTTACATGTCTGACATATTGCAGTTGAAACACCACAAGGCTATGTGGTGCAATGGTCGTAAATTTCACATCAAACAGTTGGATGAAACCAGAAAAACTTCAGATAGTAGGATAACTGCAGTATTCCAAGTCACTAATGTTTCCTCTATGAGTGACAGACATCCTCGAGAATATAAAAATCGATACTATGGGTTTTTGAATGATATAATTGAGTGTGACTTTAATTCCTTCAAATTAGTTTTGTTTGATGTCAAATGGTATAGGTTATGAATGCATGAACATGATGAGGAAAGAACCATTATTCAACATGCCAACGGATTTCCGATGATTAAAACCACAGTGTTTGAAAAAACAAATGACCGCTATGTTTTTCCAAGTCAATGTGAGCAAGTCTTTTACTCAAAGGTTCCAGGTAAGAGAGATTGGTCATTTGTTGTTAGATATGATCCAAGAGGAAGGCCAGTAAAGTATACTATAGATGAGGAAGATGATATTGAAGAAGAAGATGATGTACTAGAGCTAGAGCAGGAAGAATATGGGTCGACAGATCAAGAAGATGAAGAAGACGAAGACAATGCACCAGTTCTTGATGATGATATCGATGAAGATATGCTCAAAAATGACAATGATGATGATGATGATGATGATATCATCAATCCTTTCAACAATGTTTCTGAACTGGATGTTGATACAGATATTGAGTTGGATGATCAAGAAGAAGATACAGAAGAAGGATGATACAAATGTTGCNNTATGAATTATTATTCTCTTTAAATCATTTTTAATTATGTGGGTTAATTACATGTTTTTAAGTTTTATTTCATTTTTGTTCTGGTAGTTTCTATGCATGATTAATATGTTGATTTTGTTTGTTATCTATTTTATATATTGGGTATTGGGGAATTGAGAGCGATGTGAGGGGGGGAGGGGAGGGGCCATATGAGCTTTCACCTTCACTTGGTTGGCCTTGTTTAGTAGAGAATAATTTATTCTCGAAACCAAGAGAAGTTCATTCATTCATTCATCTTTATACTCAAAGATCACTACAGACCCACTCTATATATCATCTCACCTCGTCCTCGCTTTGTTTTAATTTTCTAATCAGTATACGAGGGTATTGTTTTTCATTTATATTGTGTTCACTATTTTGTGATGTGGTAGAATAGGAATAACACTACAAATACTAGACCTCCATTTTGTATTCTTTGTGTTCTAAAGTTTGGTTATCCTCTTGCGCTATTGGAATAGATTGGGTTTATTCATTATTGTTCACCAAAAAGTCCCTTTCATTATTATCTATTGGAGGTCATAAAGAAGAGGAAACCTATAGAGAAGACCCTATACCAATGAGCAGTGGACCTTGGGAACAATTGTTTCAAGATCCTCACTCTTGGATTGTAAATAGAAATAAAGCTCTCAGAGTTTCATTAGTCTTTCATGACATGCCTACCAAATATCCTAAAGACCTTCCTAGGTTCAATGGAGATGACACATTTACACCAGAAGAGCATATTACAACATTTCAAGACTACATTGATTACTTAGAAATCAAGCATGATGACGTTTTTATGAGGATATTTTGTCATTCCTTGACGGGAGATGTGCCAAGTTAAAGATATGAATGTGTATATCAAGCCTCTTATCGACGAGCTACTAAATTTATGGGAGGGAATCACTATGTATGAAATTTGTAAACCAATTGGGCAGAAGAGATTTCAATGTCTTGGAATACTTTTATGGACAATTCATGATGCCCCAGGACTAACACATTTTTGTGGTATGTAACATTTCATATTGCATGCTTGCATAGTATATAATTAATTGATTATATCATGCATGTTGTTTAAATAATCATTTCGTATATATATTAATAATTGATATTAATCGATCTGTTGCAGGTCTTCAAACAAAGGGTCAAACTGAACGTGTTTTGTTTGTAGTTTAATCATGGCTGGAGTTAACGCTCAGGATTTTGGCCCTCAGGCCCAGATTTCAAACTAAGACGCTTTGATACCATATGTAACAACCAAATATTTCTAAACTACCTATCTCCAGGATATCTACGGATATCCTGGCCCCTGTGCCCAAAACCTCCAGCAACTCGGTGCCTCAACTGATCAAAAGTCACCACCAGAAACTCTCTCCTCCCAGCAAATGTCATAGTCCTCCCAAAATCCCCCTTCCGTCGAATCCCCCCACTCACGTAAACCTCCTTCCTCCCTTATTCCTCCTTCACCGACTCCTCATTACTCCCTTACCTGCCCTCGTCCTCCATCCTTCGTTCTCCCTTAATGTTTTTATATTCTCGGGATTCCTCGGCCATCCCTCTCTGCATACACAACCGTTTTATAACATTTTTCATTGATCTTTTAAATTTATTTCTCAGGTCATTAAATGTGATCTGTAGTTAAACTGTTACTTAGTTAACCATAATTATTTTCTTTAATTAATTTTACTTTATATTCTTTAGATATTTGTTCAACTAGGGTCGTTACACTTTGCATATTAGGATATGCATGCAAAATAATAATGTGATAGATGAGTATATCCAGTGTGAATATAACTATCTACTCATGCATAATATTTTTCCCTAAAACTATGAAAAATTAGGACTTTGGTGATGGTGAAGAATGTGATTATCTAATAAGGATCATCACTAAAGCTTCTTGTTTTAATGATCATCACGAAAAAGAGATTTAGTCATAGAGTCCCTTAAAATATTGCCTCCAAATATGCTTTTAGAAATGAAAACAATCATACTTCTTTAAATACCATCACCAATGCCTATTTTGATGACTAAATAGATGATGGTATTTCTAAGACTGTCACTACTTCCTATTTTTGTGACAGAAATGAGCAAAAATCCCTTAATTACCATTGCAAAAACTCCCTCAAAATAATGGTGATGAACATTGACTTGCACCAAAAATGCCTAAAAGTCAAGGCTTCAATGAATGACCATTACCTTTTAGCATTTGAAATACTTAATGCAATTTATTTTGATTTCTTTGTGATTCTATTTAACTTTTAATATTAATTTTTTTTTAATTTCTTTGTGATTCTATTTAACTTTTAATTTTAATTTTTTAAGTTAATCTTGATATTTAATTTGACTTATACTTTACTTTCATTTACTTAAAATTTTAAAATCAATAGTTTAAAACCTCAATTTTATGGTATTTTGTTAATAGAATCAAACCTTTGAAGACCTTACATGAAGAAAATATTCATTGAGGTATTTTTTGAGTTTTTCAATCGACTTCATTTTTTAAGAATTGCATCATTTTTTTAACAAGAAACAAGAAATTATCGATTGAGGTATTTTTTAGATTTCAATGGACTTCACTCTTTAAGAATTCCATCATTGTGTGAAATATAATACTTTCAGTTATTCAAAAGAATGGTCTTCTTGATTTGTACCAAAGTGTCCACGGGGCCCAATCCCTTTGCGTAGAGAAAATAACGTATTATATAATATTAATACATTTTTCAAATGTTTATGGGTTCTTTGCCAAAGGCTTGCCATCGTCAATGATGAATGTGGTTATTATAGTGCTAAAATTCAAACTAATTTTCTTAATTTTAAAAGAAAGGAAAAAAATCTCTTAATGTGGTTAGTGGGTTAGGGGTAATTAGGTTACTAGATAGTTATGGGTTTGTGGGATAGGGGTTGTGGGCTAGGGTTTATGAGCATTAATGGGTTGGCGGATAAGTGTTAGGCTCGATAAGGAGTCAATGGATAAATGGCTAAGGGTTGGTAATTTGGTGCTATCATATTAGGGGTTAAAAATTATCAGTTGGTTAGAGATAGAGTTAGACATTGTTAATGGGTTAGGGGTGGAGGTAGTAAAGGTTCTTATGGGTCAGGTGGTTAAGGGATATGGCCAAGTTAAGGGTTAGGAGTAAGTCAAATAATGGTCATGGTCATAGAAGAGTTAGGGGTTAGTGGGATATGGGTTAGTCATATCTTAGGTTGTAATAAATTATGGACAAGCAACCTCTTCCTCGTACTATTTTTCCTTTTGTTTTCATTTCAAATTAAGTTTGTTATTTAAGTTTTTTTATTCTTATTTGGATTTAAGGTTTAAAAGTAATATGTACAATAAAAAATTATTTACATGTGGAAAATGTGTAATCAAAATAAGTATAAACTATGAATAATATCTAATCAAAATAAGTTTAAACTATGAATAATATATATCCATATTATTAACTATGCACATAAGGAAGGACAAGTTAGTCCTTTATGTGTTGTTTCTTTGTGATAATTAATTACATGGATCAATCCCTTAAGAGTTTCTCATTTACATATAATTGAGAACATTGTACTTATAAGATGAGAGATCAAATGTGGTTGGATGGGTTAACACATTCATGAGAGATAATATATTGGTTAACAAATTCAACACATGTAAGTGACGTACCTAATGTATGCACCTAATTCATGCACATAAGGGAGGCACCTGATTCACATAAGTGATGCACATAAGCAACACACCTAACATAAGAAACACACATAACCCATGTAGCTATCCCATACACCTATCCCACATACATAAGTGATGCATTCATGCACATAAGTGGTTCACCTTCCCACACACATATGCACATAAGCACCGAGACACCTAACATAAGGGATGCACTTAACATATACACCTACCCATGAATATAATCCATGTTGCTAACATAAGCACCTAGTCTTTGTAGCTAACACATGCACCCAAACCATGTACATAAGAAATACTAAGGAACATAAGCAATGTACTCATGAACAAAATTGACACACCTAAATATCTTATATTCTTAACCATGCACTCATGCTCACATCCACGTACATAAGTGACACACCTAATAAGTAATGAAACTAACCTATGCACCTACCCATCCACCTAATCCACACACATAAGGGACACACAAAAATGGTGCACTTGTGTATATAAGAGACACACCTAACACTAAGTGGTGCACCTAACATATGCACACATAGGGATACATACCCAAACACATAAGTGGCACACCTAACATAAGAACTACACCTAACCTATGCACCTATACACACATCTAATCGATGAACCTAAGTCACCTAACTAACACATGCAACTACACATGCATCTAACATGTGCACCTAAACCATGCAAATAACCCATGCAGTTGGCCTATGCACCTACATATGCATCTAATATGTGCACCTAAACTATGTAGCTAAGTGACACCTAACCCACAAACATAAGTGACACAAATAAGAAACACACTCGTGCACGTTGGAAACACAATAACACATATAATTGATGTACCTAACTTATGCACCTAGAACAACACCTACTTGACACACACACACACACACACAAAAGTGAAAAACCTAACATAAGTGGTGCACCCATCCATGTAGCTAACCCATGCACTTAGATCATATACATAAGTGACACCTATAAGTGATACACTCATGGACATAAGCAACACAAAACCCACACAATTTCCATGCACATAAATGAAACACCTAACATAATTAATGCACCTAACTTATGCACCTATCCAGAAACATAGCACATGCAGGTATCCCACATAGCTAACATATGCACCTACTCATACATCTAACCCTTGCACCTAACCTACACATGTAACCCACATAGTTAACCCATGTACACAAATAAATGATGCACTTATATGCACCTACCCACACATCCATAAACATAATACTATGTCTGGGCCATTCATCACTAGCCAAGTCATCATGACTAATACTATGAGTGAATGTATCATCCTCCTCAACCAAGTCAGCATGGCCACTTTGGGAGGATGTCTACCCGATGCTAATAGCTGGAGAAAATCAACGTCCTGGACCATTCTTCTCAGCCAAGTCAACATGGTCATTCTAGGATAATTTCTACCCGATACTGAATCTCGAGAAGCACCTCAAGTCTCTAAGACTGCACCTAGGCCATTCTCCTCAGTCAAATCAGCAAGACTACTCTGGAGAATGTCTTCCCAATGGTTCTAACTTCAACACTCCTTCTCAGCTAGGGAGACATTCTACATCACGCCAAGATTCTTGATTTCGAACTCTAAGGCCAACTCATTCTTACACTTGTCAGTGAACCTTTGTTAATGTAATTATCTTCAACATGCACCCAGTTTATGTATACTTCTCCTCACACGTACTTCTAGTTAGTATAGATTGCTCCAACCTGGAGTAGGAATGTGATAACACCTCGAGTCTCTAAGACTGCACCTGAGCCATTCATCATTATCCAAGTCAGTATGGATAATACTGTGAGTGAATGTATCATCCTCCTCAGCCAAGTCAGCATGGCCACTCTGGGAGGATGTTTGCTTGATTCTAATAACTGGAGAACATCAATGCCCCAAGCCATTCACCACTAGCCAAATCGGCATGGCTAATCCTGTCAGTGAAAGTATCATTCTCCTAAGTCAAATCAGCATGACCACTCTGGGAAAATGTCTTCCTGATGCAACCACTTGGAGAAACATCAACACCTCAAGTCTTTTCCACTCCTTGTAAAATCAACATGACTAAGGAGAAAGACTATGCCTGGGCCATTCACCACTATGCTTGGGCCATTTTCATGGAATTTCAAGCATTAAACATTAACCCTAGCAAAAGATAGACTACATATCTATTGTAAGTTTTGTCAGTGAGACTCAAACCCTACCCTCTCACAAAGGATCATAACCTATCATAGCAAAAATCCCTAAAATGGAATTTGAGACTCCACTTGGGAGAATTATTTTACAATTCGAGCCAAAAAAAATTATTGACTCCCTCCATCCTTCCCACGAGAGGCCAAGCGCTTAGAGGGGTGAAAACGTATGTTACTGGTCGGAGCGAAGAATAGAAGGTTACAACTCCAGCTACGGGATTGAGAGCAAGCTAGAGAAACCTTCCTGAGCAGGGTAGTCATATAAAAAAAACAGGCCAAGCACAGCATGTTACAGTGTGGTTAATATTTACATCAAGGACTCAATAAAGAAGCTTCCATTGGGTTTTGCACTCCTCGAGAGAGTAGATTCTCTTCAGCTGAAAATGGTTAGTGACATATCCCCCATTTTTTTAGCATCTATTTAGCATTGAAGTCCCAGGATTGGTTGTGGGTTGTCTATCTCAGCCTTGCTATATCAATGATTAGGAACTTGCTCATTTATGCAGACCTCCCTTGCTCATTATTCTAGCTGGTTTCTTTGAATGCCATTTATGCCCGGACTAAATACCCAAACAAATTTTTCACTTCACAGGTTTCTCTTCATCACATTCTGGACACCTAGGGTTTCTCTTCATTGATATAATGGGGATATAGACCAGAGAACGGTTATTTCCTGGACTAAATACCCAAACAAACTTTTCACTTCATGGGTTTCTCTTCATCAAATTCTGGACACCTAGGGTTTCTCTTCATTGATATAATGGGGATATAGACCAGAGAACGGTTATTGACTCTTTGGGTACAAATGGAGAAGCAATTAGAAAACTTAAAAGGATGATTGGATAACCCTATCACTACCTCCTTCAGAATTTTCCCTTCATTCTTACTAATACATCAGTATTCTATATCTTTTATGCTTCAAGGACATCCAACCAAGTCTGGAATGACTCGCACAGTCCATATGAAGATCAATTAAATTCTCAAAATCTGACTCGAAGTCTTGCCATCATTATGAATTTCATAGTCACCAAAATCTGAAGGATGACATACTAGAAAACCCATCTTCTTAAATCAACTTTCTTCAAAAGTTTTATATTGGTCCTGAAATTTCAACTGTCACTTTCAGTGGCTTACAGTGGGCTAGGCTCCATACAGGGATAACATCCCTTTTGTGGGGTGCATGAGAACCTCATATTGCTCAAGATGAGTAGGCCAGCCTTTTGGAACTAATTCCTTAGACTTATATTTCCTTCTTCTTTCCCTTATGTATTTCTTCCCTATTGGCAAATGCTTTGTCTTCATTCCCCTTGATATGTCAACTTTCAGAAATGGTATGGCTGATTTATTGTCTTAATCACTCTGCTTTCAACTCTGTACTT
Source organism: Picea abies (assembly GCA_900067695.1). NCBI lineage: Eukaryota > Viridiplantae > Streptophyta > Pinopsida > Pinales > Pinaceae > Picea > Picea abies. The sequence continues at coordinate 29,166 of CBVK0110082624.1, forward strand.
TGTAGTATAATTACCATGCCATCTAACTACCATTTTCTCCATTTGGGCACCTTTAGTTGCGGTATACATCTTCTATATATGTTCAATCTTCATTAATTTAGTACATGCACATGATACTAGGACAAATAAAGAAATATGGGATGTCTTCAATGACATCACCCTAAATACTTGAATCCCATTGACAACCAGCCCCTCAAAATTTTGTATGACAAGGTTGACAATCCTTGGATTTGACCCTTTTTGCTACTTTTGGAAGTACTTAAGATGTGCTGCCAACACCTATTGAAAGCGAAAGGACCTCTACTACCAAACAAATGGATTTCAAACGACAAAATGTTCAAATGATGAACTTATTCAAATATATTCTACCCTATCCCACCCTACCTAACAACAAAAGACATGAGACTAAGTGTAGTCATACAACCAATGAAGCTAACTAAGATTTTTATCCAAGGAATGATCTCTGCCCTTGTGCTTGACTATGAACCAAAACAATGATAATGATAACAATATCAAAAGATAATCTTTTCATTATGTTCTATTTTTGTTATCAACATTTGAATTTCTCATAAATTTGAATTTATTTCTCATGATATTGATCACGGTTCTAATTTTACTGTAATGTGGCAGGATAATCATGGTAAGTCAATAGAGGCCTCAGAACAGGTAAATGAATGACAATTTTTGAACTGCATTTAATGTGCATTTCATTTCCGTGGCAACCAATTATTTTATTTGTTTACATAACTGAATTATCATTTATTTTTTCGAATATGTAGTTAGCGAGACATGATGTTGATGATGATTCGCTTGTCGAAATGGATTTGTATGAATCCCCTGACCCTATGATTTTAATAAGGAAGATGATCAATACAAAAAACAAGGAACTAGCTCACTTGTTTTCAAATGGATTCATTGAGCTTGGTTTCACAATTCTTGCAACAACTGGTATGACTAATTTGTTGAAAATGGAAGGAATTCCAGTGGATAGAGTTTTGAAACCCTAATCTAAATTAATGAATGGTAATCTGAATTTTTATGTCTCATGGTTTTTTGTATTTTTGTATATTCATAAAGTTGTTTGTCATATATTTATAAAGTACTTTGCAGATATGTTGGTGTGTTGTGTCATGTAAATTGTATGGCATTATGGCTAAGTATTGTCTGGCTTCCCTGTGTGCTAAATTTAGACTAGTCAACTATGAGAATACCCTCATCAACTGTACATAGGAATTCTCCTATAGTTGTAGTTAATATATGCTATTGACTGCGGGCCATTAAAAGCTTGCAAAATAGTGACTAATTTTGTTGGAAATTGTATACAGAAAAAATTGTCTTTCTTGATCACTCATATAGCATGGTGCAAGTCAACTCCAAATGCATGTAGAATGAAGACAATAGCTAGCAAATTAATGATTGTATTTCAAGTGATTGTTCCCTGAATGCTTTAGGCATGCAATTCTGTGATGATAGGAACAATACAATTTGAAAATATAATAAGAGAAATTATGCTACTTGTGAACTGCAACCCCCATACTTAAATGGGTAGGGGGTTTATATATCAAGATTGTGGGTGCTAATCAGGTGTAATAATAGAAGTGAGAAAGCGACAGGGATTAGTAGGTTACAAGTGCTAACCAAACGAGTGCATAATGGTGAGGATAGCACATATTTACATTGATTAATAATGTGAGTGAGATGTAGTTGAGGTATTGTTAGGATAGTTGTGTCTATATAGTGAATGTTAGATAAACCTCTACATTTAAAGGCTTAGATATGTGATGTTATAGAGGGGGATCACTTAAGACAGGGTTATAGGATATTGGCTTGTACTTAAGGTGTTGTCAATGTGGGTTGGATGAATGTTATTCTCAAGAGGGGAAATGTAAAAAGAGTGTGTTAGCTGCTAATGATGGCAAAAATGGTTGTGTAGGCAAGTTGTTAATTATCTGTGGTTGGAAATGCATTAGTGTATTGGAATTGATGGTTGATTATGGAAAATAGATGTAAGAAAATAACTTGAAGTTCTTGATGCTTTAGAGGAGTTTGGCTTTGGAATATATAGGGGTTGGATTCAAAGATTGTTCGTTTTTACTTTTTGCTTGATAAAGCTTCCCTAAATTCTTTGGATTCTAGTGGTGCTATTGGCTTTTAATAGTTGGTTGGAAATGTGCAATTTAGCTTTTCACTTATGTTGATATGAGGTGCTACCCAATGAAATGATGCCCTTCGATGGAGGGAAAATTGGCCTTTTCTTTTGTAGTTATTAACATTTTACCTAATCAAATGGTTCTTTTCAATGGAGGGAAAAACATGTCTCCTTGTATATTGAAATCTTTTTCTACTTCATGTTATCTTTCATCTGTGATGTTGTGATTATTCTCCTGCCCACACTAAAGCAGGTGACCAACATCAGATGTCTCTAATAGAGACTATTCTCTCTCTGACTCGTAAATTATAGACCCCAAAAAACATCTCTGCACACTAGCAACCATGGAATTACAATCAATTGTTATAGTCTTATCTAAATATTAGCAAAAAAATCTTAGGTCATTATTTAAGATTGAAATAAAAGAACCAATGCCACCTAGTGGCTACAGAGATATGAAAGTGTTAAGAACACTGTATCTAATGGATACATAAACTAAGGGGATAAATTGTTAATAAAAAAATCTGAGTTTCTTAAATATAGACCGATGATATAGATTTAAATATTGATATGGCTAGTATCTTAGCAAAGGTTAATGTACGTGTCCCTCTTAGTACTGATATTGTATTTTTTTTTTAAATACCTACAAGAAGGTCGCTATTGCGACATTTTAGAGTGTCTCTCCCATAGCAACCATGTCGGAGATGATACCTCTTAACGTCTCTCTTCCCACGTTATAGACGAGAACTTTCCACCTTCAAGACGTTGGTCTTGCCACATTCTAGATGTCTCTATTGGCACGTTTCAGATGTCTAAAATGTCTCACTTGCCACATTTGAAACGTCGGTCTTGACACCTTTGAAGCGTCTCTCTTGCCATGTCTAAAACGTCTCACTTGCCACATTTGCAACGTCTCACTTGCCACGTTTGAAATGTCTCACTTGCCACGTTTGAAACGTCGGTCTTGCCATGTTTGCAACGTCTCTCTTGCCACATTTGTAACGTCGGTCTTGCCATGTTTGCAACGTCTCTCTTGCCACGTTTGAAACGTCAGTCTTGCCACGTTTGCAACGTCTCTCTTGCCACGTTTGAAACGTCGTTCTTGCCACATTTGAAACGTCGGTCTTGCCACGTTTGCAATCTCTCTCTTGCCACGTTTGAAACGTCGGTCTTGCCACGTTTGCAACATCTCTCTTGCCACATTTGAAACGTCAGTCTTGCCACGTTTGCAACGTCTCTCTTGCCACTTTTGAAACGTTGGTCTTGCCACATTTGAAACGTCAGTATTGTGACTTTTCAAATGTCGCAATACGGACGAAAACTAGGTCGTCGGAAAAATGACATCATGTGAAATGACGTTTGAGGGGGTCCGAGGTTTATTGGTCTTACGACAATAGAAAGTGGCAATTGCGTTGAACGCGCCGTCAGAATTTGACCCAAATGCAGTAGTGAAAACTTGACATTTTCCACAGGAGATTTCGAATCTGGTTCATAGTTCCTTAACCGACAGTCAATAGATTTATGTCCAAAGTTATGACACATGTAGCATTCAACCTCATTATTCAATAAGTCAAACTTATTGTTGCAGTGTTGCTTACTTATTGACTGTTGATTATTTCTTGCCCTCCTTTGTTGTATGCGTCCAGACTTAATTTGGCAATTTGTAGTATGTGAATAATTATTACCTAAGTGTATCATTCTTTGTTGTGGGGAGTATTTATTCCTTTGAAATCTTAATTGCTCATTTCTAGGTCTTAAGGAAGAATTTACAGCTTTGTGACCGAAGTTAGAACAATAGAAACAATAGCCGTAGAAAAAATCTTTGTACCTGGAAAATGGTTGTCTTCTTTGAACAAATTGATTTCTTTCTTGTTGATAACGTCTTTTAGTAGAAAGAACATTGTTTCTTCGTTCTTCAGATTCAATCCTGACACCTTTTCCTTTACTCGTCTTCGGTGGCTGATTGTCTTCCTTTGTTTCTGCAGATTCGTTATCATCATTGGTCTTGTTTTTGACAAACTTGATAGGTTCTTCAATTCCTGGCTTCCCATTGCTTGATCCCTCTTCATACCCCAAACCAGTTTTCATCTTGGGATTCCTTTGCTGATTCAGAATGGTGGCTAATCCTTCTGAGGATTTGATACTTGACAGATTCTGATTATACAAGGCTTGAAATTTCTCCATTTCTTTCCTTGTTTTCACTACTTCTCGTTCTAATGATTCACATCTTGCCTTCTTTTCTGATAGTTGTTGTTTCAGAATCTCTTCGATTTTCTTTGCCTCTTCCAATTCTACTTTTAGTAGGAGAAGATCTTCATCAGGTTCTTTACTGTCTTTCTTGAATTGTTTTAACAATTTTCTTTGCTTTATGTTCTTGATTCTTAATCTCTCAATCTCTTCGAATGCACTGTTCAGTTCTCCTTCCATGTCAACCACAACTTCTTCTTCATTAATGTCACTCCCTGTGCCATTATTGTCATAGTCCTCTTTGGCCATAAGTGTGAAGTCATTTAGTTTATCTTCAATAGATGAATCATTATCCTCATCATCTGAAGGATCATCATCATTGTTTGCACAGAGACTTTTCTTCTTAAAGTTATTCTCTTTAAAGAAATTTCTTTGTCTATATTTCTCCTCATCATCACAAGTCTGATCCTTTCCTTTGTGGGGACATTTGTTTGCAAAATGCCCTATTCTACCACAGTTAAAACATTTGAAGGGCAATTTCCCTTTTATTTGCCTACTCCCTTCTTCAGTCTCTTCACAAATTTTTCTTCGATTTCATCGAGCTCAGAATCCTCATTCTTGTTTGCTTTAAATGATGCTTCTCTGGAGGTGGGTTTATCTTTAACTATTCTCATTTAATAGGCAGTCAATGTTTCGAGAAGTTGGTCAAACTGTAAGGTTTTCAGATCATTAAGTTCTTCTATAGCAGAGACCTTTGCGTTGAACCTATCTGGGAGAGATCTCAAGATTTTCTAAACTAAAGAAGGTTCCCCAATTGTTTCACCAAGTTCCTGCATTGCATGTACCATTTCTTCTACTCTCAGAAAGCATTTTCCAATAGTTTCATCTTTATTCATCTTCAACTGTTCAAACTGTATTCTGTAGGTTTGAAGCTTTGCATCCTTTACCTTCTCATTACCCTCATAACTGTTAATGAGTTTGTCCCACATTTCTTTGGCAGTTCCTAGGTGCATAACTTTCACAAATTCTTCTTCTGCAAGCCCACTCAAGATAGCATTCATAGCCTTAGCATTGAAGCTAAATTCTATTTTTTCATCCTTATTAGCTAGCACAATTAGCTTTACATAACCAGTCTCTACTACATCCCAGACATCTGCACCTAAAGCCATTATGTAGGTTCTCATTCTAACTTTCTAGAAGGTAAAGTTTGTTCCATTGAATAGAGGGGCCTTATTGGTTGAATTTCCTTCATGGCTTGACATGTTTAATCTCTAGGATCTACCCTTAGATAAAAGGGGCCAACTCTGATACCAATTGTTGGACAACTGAGAGGGGGGGTGAATCAGTTGTTTCCATGCTTAAACAATTATGGTTCTTTTAAACTTTTTGTAGAGACTCTGAATGATAATCACAATAATGCAGGGAAATAAACAATGGCACTTTCAGCATCATTCACATATATGAGAAACATAGAGATAGATATTTCCCGAGGAAACCCATGCAGGATAAAAACTTCTTTTCTTTTATATGATAAGTAATGGTTACATTATTTACAGTATCATACATATGAGCACCAACTGATAATGAGGCTACAACCTCATCTTTGCAAGCTGCAACTTGCTGAGAGCGCCAACTCTCTGTTTTCTCTAGCACCAACTAGAAGGAAGCACCGACTCCCTAGTTTTTCTAGCACCAACTAGAAGGAAGAACCAACTCCCTGTGTTCAAGCACCCACTTGAACCTCTGAGGACAACAGTCCTCCCTAGCACCTCCCAACCACCTTGAAATATAAATCTTTGCTACTGAATTTATTACAGTGATATGATGTTCGATGATGGCCTACCTGACTTATCACTGTTCTGCTCCACTTCGTTGCTCTGTTTGCCTTATTTCCTTTCTACTTAGATCATTTGCACTGTCTGTTCTCCTTCTTTTTAAGCTCTGTGCGCCATACCCATTCTCTGCACAGATCCTCTTCTGTTTAATTCAGCTGCTGTACTCTGATTCTTCTTCACACATGAATCACCACAGCAAACTCCAATGGCAATCGCAAATTCCCACAGCAACAACAACCTAATATCTTCTCTGTACCATGTATTTATCACTTCTGTGCACCTTGTGCATGCAATGTTCTCCATTCCTCTGCATGATTCAACCGCGCTAATATTCTCCACCTCTCGAGTGCTCTGGGAGATCAACATCGTAACTCTTCATCTTCTCTGGCTGAAACCATCAGTGGTTTCTGGTAGTTTCACTGTTGCATGCAACAGTAGCCCTATGATCAATACTTGATCAAATGGTTCAAATCAAATCAGGATTTCATATATCGCGATTTCGGCACTCTCGGTGTTCATAGTCTTAGTCACTTGCAAATCCCATGACCAAGGGCTGTGACCACAGCCTTATGTCTCTCTATCGGGGTTTCAGCCTTTCCCGAGCTTTAGCCCCTTCCGGCTACACAATGGTCCATGTGACCTGCGATCACATGACCTTGGTCTTATTATTCCATCAGAGTTTCGGCACTTGCGATGACATAATGTTTATGTCCACGGGATTCACAATTTCCTGATTCGCGATGTGCTTCAGCCCTCCTGGCTGATCCCTGGTCCATGTGACCGTTACCCGTGACCGCAGCCTTATCCCATTGGGGCTACGGGGTTTGTGATGCCAAGATGCACAAGTCAACATGACTCTTGGTATGTTGAATCTTGATGCGCTCCTTATCTCTGACAGCTGGCCTCCACTATGCCATCGTCCTCCTTCGCTGTTGTGCTAACACCTGGCCCCCACTCATCGGGGTTTCATGGATCGCGATTATGACTTGCACAAAACTCTTGTCAACGGGATCCCCGATTTCCTGATGAACAAAATGCCAATCAATGATTTTCCTGTCGGGCCTCTTCTCGATGGCACTGATCTCATGCCATGCATCCTTCCATATGGACGGTCCCAATTCCTCCGGGATTTTGAGACTTTCGATGTCTTGTTTCCTTTGACCTCAGGAACTCTGATTTCTTGATGGCCAATATGTCGACGACACCTTGATCTTCGACACCTGTCCCTTAGATGGATGGTCCCGATCCCTCCAGTATTTCGAGACTTTCGATGTCAAGTGACTTTGTCATTTCAAAGTCTCGATCACCGATGCCTCTACTGACGTCACACGTGGTTTGAAACGTGTTAAATACTGCCACGTGTCACTTTGATTTGTTACCCACATGTGCTTGAATTGTTGAATCAGTCTGACACTTGTCACTACCTGGTTTTTCCATGTGTCTCTTAGCTGACATGGTCTGTTGACGTGGGTCAATTCGATGGTCTAGATCATATATTGATCTGATGGTTCAGGTTCAGTTGGGATTTCACTCATCGCAATTTTGGGGTTTGTGATGTCAATGAACTTTGACATATCTAACTCGCGATTCTCGAAACTCTGATGGCTAGGCTCCTGGTCCATATGACCGTTATCCCCATGACTGCAGCCAAACCTCCTTGCACTTTAAATACTGTGCAATTTCTCCTCGATCCAACGGTGGTCGGGTCCTACACTTGGATCTAACGTCTGAGATCTGTCCTCCTTTTATGTGCGCTTTTCTTGTCTATAATCAAATCTGACGGTCGACGTTCTGTCAGGATTTCACCTTGGCATTTCCCGATGGTAAATCTCGTGCATCTCTGGTCCGATCTGATGGCTGACGAGATTTCTGAATGAGATCTAATGACTGTGGATCTTTGTCTTCCTTCTCCTCCACTGTGGATCCTTGAGCCTTGCTGAGCGCGTTTTCCTCAATGTTGCTTCTCCTGAACTTTCACGTCTGAATCCCTAAGGGATTTTATCCTCCTTATCCTACCATCTCCACTATTTGTACTTTCCATCAATGAAAAGCATACTACCTGTTAAACATTTTCCAGCATGATGTATGTAGCATTCATCAGTACATTCTTAGTGAACAATCCATAGATTATTAAAATAAAGAAGGAAATATTTCTTAAAAACAATCTTGTCAATGAATCCATAGATTAGGAAATAAGGGAGAAAAGGTTAGATTATGAAAATAAAGAGTTGGGGTTCCTTGGGCACGGAGCGTGCCAAGGGGAGACTCCACCCAAGAGACATAACATTTCACTCAAGTGACCCTTGGAGTCCATATAAGAGCAAGGGAGCACAACCAAGGAAGGAAGCTTGGAAAAACTTGGAAGAGAGAAAAAGAGCTTTGTGGCTTGGAGGCAAACGAAGATAGCAATCTCCCCCAAGGAGACAAGTCACTCCACATGGGAGGACTTGTGTTTCCTTGAGGTGGATTCAGTCGATAGATTTGGGAAAGTATCTCTTGGGATGATTTTGGTGAATTCTGGAAAATGCAGGTTTGTTGGAGACATGTGCGAGGCATGAATGAAATCTATGTAGTCTGCAAAAATGGAGACACAAAAATTTTGCAATTGAGGGAATGTCTGAGGTGCACCACAAGAGGTTGCGAAGATAGTTGCAACAAAGAGAGTCTTGGTGACAAATCTATGTATGAGTGTCTTGGTGAGTTGAGGCGATTTGATTGACTCTATCCAAGTTGTAAACCGACTCGATGGTGCTTAAATCATAACTGTTGTGTAATAAAAAAGACTTAACCAGGAATTAGGAACAGTTTATGCCACCCATTGATCCAGGTGGATATTGGTGACCACCCACCTATTCCAATTGGATCCTCTTGTCAGTTTTAGTTCAACACGTTCTTGTGTACTTCTTTGTAATTGTGGGTTCTACACTTCTAGGGAAGTATGAAATCATACACATATTCCAACTGGACACTGGTGGCCTCCCATCTAATCTAACTTTATTATTTTGTATTTTTTCATGTCAACACATCTTGGTGTACTTCCAGGGCCATTTTAGGGCCCTAAACAATGGTTTTTTGGCTCCCCATAGTCAAAATGTAGACATAGTCAAAGTTTGATGGCATAATGTGTAGTTCTCTAAAATACCTTTCCAACAGGCTATCAGACACCTAAAATAGGAGGCCATGTGGAAAAGTTATGACTCTAGGAAGTTGAGGTACCAACTTACCCATAGGGGCCCACATAAATTTTGGTGTTTCATCTCCTAGAGTTATGTTTTTGGATGTCTAGGATTTTTGCATTCATGAGTAATACAAAAAAGGCCTTTGGAGCCTCATTGTAATCATTCTACTCAGATGGATGCGTGTAGAAGCCACATCTCTCGTAAAAAATAGATACCACCATTCAAACAAGTTTTTTAACTATGCAATTATGAAATTCACACCAAAGTGGCGACGGGAGTGGGAGTGGAAACTGAAGTGGCGACGGGAGAGGAAGAGACTCCGATCATCCCCAATGGGAGTGGAAACTGAAACTGAGTGGCGACGAGAGTGGAAATTGACACTAAAGTGGCGACGGGAGAGGGAGTGGAAACTGAAGTGGTGATGGGAGCGGAAGAGACTCCGATCATCCCCAACGGGAGTGGAAAATGAAACTGAGTGGCGACGGGAGTGGAAATTGACACTGAAGTGGTGACAGGAGTGGGAGTGGAAACTGAAGTGGCGACGGGAGCGGAAGAGACTCTGATCATCCCCAACAGGTGTGGAAACTAAAACTAAGTGGCAACGGGAGTGGAAATTGACACTGAAGTGGCGACGGAAGTGGGAGTGGAGACGAGAGTGGAAGAGACTCCGATCATCCCCAACGAGAGTGGAAACTGAAACTGAGTGGCGACGGGAGTGGAAATTGACACTGAAGGGGCGACGGGAGTGGGAGTGGAAACTGAAGTGGCGACGGGAGAGGAAGAGACTCCGATCATCCCCAACGGAAGTGGAAACTGACGCTGAAGTGGTGATGGGAGTGGGAGTGGAAACTGAAGTTGAAGTGGCAACGGGACTGGAAGAGATTATGATCATCCCCAGCGGGAAGAGATTTCGATCGTCAGAGTGGACGATATACATCCTGTATCGTCCATATACATCCATAACGGGATCCATATCCAAGCTAGATTTAGCCTATGACAGACAAATGGAAGAAAAGATGTGAAATAATCCTCGAAATGTTGTTCTACTTCCCAACCGCAGAGTAAGTCCACACCAAAACCTAATGTGAAACTAATAAGAGGGAAAGGTTCTTTTATGCAAAATTGAAGTCATCTTGGGTCTACAAAATAATTAGAAACAACTTTAAAAGGGTTATTTTATACAAATTGAACTCATCTTGGGTCCACAAAATAATTAAAAACCTAGTAAGCCGTCAAAAACTGAATCTTGTTCAACCTTGAAAAATTATCAAAAATAGAAATTTGTTCAAAGGTGAAAAACTTTTAGCTTTCCACCATTTGATTTAATTTTTTTTGCACAAATACTAAACCTTGTTAAGGACGAAAAACTCTTAGCTTTCCATCATGAGACCCAACCTTTTTAAATTTATTGATAAAAATATTAAAATAATGTTAAATATTGATTGTAAAAAAAATTTAATTAACCATCACTTAAATCTTATTCATTTGTGTGTTGACAAAAATATTAAAATAATGTTAAATCTTAATTCTAAAAGGAAAAGTAGTTAACAATTAGTTAAATCAAATTATTAAAAAATAAAAAATCTTCACAATCACAAAAATTAATTTAGTTGTCATCATATTACAAGATTCCTCCCAGCATCACAGGCTTTTCCCTGAAAACACGGGCAACTAGGAATAGCTTTTAACAAGGGATCAACGTCCATGTGACTTATATTTGTGGAAGTGTTTTTACATTAAATAAATCATAAGATTTGTAGGTAACTTTTTGGTTTGTGGAAGGGGTTTGTAGGGAATTAAGGAGTGATTTGTTTTCGATTAAAGTAAAGTATTGGTTGTTATTTTGAAATATATAATATAATAGGTGTTTTACATTATGAATAAATCATAAGATTTGTAGGTGACTTTTTGGTGTGTGGAAGGGTTTTTGAAGTGTGGAAGAGTTTTGGAGGGAAGTAATGAGTGATTTCTTTTCAATTAAAGTAAGTATTGGTTGTTACTTGAAATATATAATACAATAGGTAATGAATATGTAAGGATAATGATTTTTTTTATGGAGAATGTTTAGTATATATAAGTAACATTTTTTCTATATTTTATAATTAGAGTTCAATGTAAAGTTTATGGAAAATAAAAACCAAATTACCTTTTTTGAAATAGAGTTAAAAATCTATGTACATTTTTTCTCTGTAATTCTATAGATGATAAGATCTATTCATTTGGTGCTTAAAAGCTCAAAATAACTCATTTGACTAACTTACTTTAAATGAGGAATGCTTAGACAAAGAATATGCATATTTGTTCAATTTTCCACTATCTATAATTATTAAGGATATTTGAACTATATAGGGAATTTACAATGATCACACGATGATCTTTTGTTTTAGATCCTTGCACCAAATTCCAAAGTTAAAGCTTAAAGTGTAAGGCCTATGATGTCAAGTGTGGGCTTGTGCAGACCAAAACAGAGGATCGAGTAGCAAAGATGCTCAGTGTGAATGAGGAGATGAAAGTTTTAATATAGGGGAGAGTTGGGGTTCCTTGGGCACGGAACATGCTAAGGGGAGACTCCACCCAAGAGACATAACATTTCACAAAAGTGACCCTTGGAGTCCATATAAGAGAAAGGAAGCACAACCAAGGAAGGAAGCTTGGAAAAACTTGGAAGAGAGAAAAAGATCTTTGTGGCTTGCAGGCAAATGAAGATAGCAATATCCCTCAAGGAGACTAGTCACTCCACATGGGAGGAATTGTGTTGCCTTGAGGTGGATTCAGTGGACAGAGTTGGGAAAGTATCTCTTGGGATGATTTTGGCGAATTATGGAAAATGTAGATTTGTTGGAGGCATGTGCGAGCCAGGAATGAAATCTTTGAAGTCTGCAAAAATTGAGACACAAAAATTCTGCAATTGAGGGCATGTCTAATGATCTGAAAATAGAAGGCTGACTTGTTATTCTATGCAAGCACCCTCTAATTCATTAAAAATAAACTTTATAGGACCTTGCTTCAAGTGTTAAAATATGCAAGATGAAATATGTGCCAAGTTTATGCTTCTTCTTTTAAATGTTCATGTGTGATGAAATGTTCTTTTAAATGGTTAAATATGTACTTTAAATAAATACATAGCAACATAAATTGCAGAAAATAAACCATCAAACTCACAACAAGAACAACATGATAAAGGAGTTCACCCCTCTCCGGGCTACATCTCCTTGAGCCTCCATCAATGGACTTGGCTCTCTGGGATTAATTTGTCAAAATTTATTTTACAAAATTATCCTCAACTCCAATGGAAAAATAGACTGTACCATTGGGATCAGAACACATCAGCATCTGTACGGACTATATGGACTGCACAGTCAACACTTTTTTTACCTGTTCGATGATTTGAACAGATCGCAATATCTCTCGCTCCCGACGTCCATTTGAGACGAAATGAGTTGCATTGGGTTCATGACGACAATGGCTACGCTCACATTCGTTTTGAGGTAATTCCAAGAACATTGATTTTTGAGCTAAAATTTGGACCCTGGTCTAGATTTTGATCATCTAAGGTGCACCACAAGAGGTTGCGAAGATAGTTGCAAAAAAGAGAGTCTTGGTGACAAATCTATGTATGAGTATCTTGGTGAGGTGAGGTGATTCAATTGATTCTATCGAAGTTGTAAACCGAGTCGATGGTGCTCAAATCGTAACTGTTGTGTAATAAAAAAGACTTAACTAGGCATTAGGAATGGTTTATGCCACCTGTTGATCCAGGTGGATATTGGTGGCCACCCACCTATTCCAATTGGATCCTCTTGTCAATTTTAGTTCAACACGTTCTTCTGTACTTCTTTGTAATTGTGGGTTCTACACTTCCATGGAGGTATGAAATCATACACATATACTAGGTGGACACTGGTGGCCTCCCATCTAATCTAACTTTCTTATTTTGTATTTTTTCATGTCAAGACATCTTGGTGTACTTCCAGGGCCGTTTTGGGGCCCTAAACAATGGATTTTTGTCTCCCCATAGTCAAAATGTAGACATAGTCATAGTTTGATGGTGTAATGTGTAGTTCTCTAAAAGACCTTTCCAATGGGCTATCATGCACCTAAAATAGGAGGTTGCATGGAAAAGTTACGACTCTAGGAAGTTGAGGTACCAACTTACCCATAGAGGCCCACATAAATTTTGGTGTTTCATCTCCTAGAGTTATGTTTTTGGATGTCTAGGATTTCTGCATTCATGAGTAATATAAAAAAGGCCTCTAGAGCCTCATTGTAATCATTCTACTCAGATGGATGCGTGTAGAAGTCACATCTCTCCTCAAAAATAGATACCACCATTCAAACAAGTTTTTTAATTATGCAATTTTACATTTCAACCTATTTCATTTATTCAATAGAAGATATTGTTCACTAGATATATATGTTGTTCTTCATATATCTTTATTTATTGTATTCAGTATGTTAATTAGTTTGTTCCACTCCTAAATATGGATCAGTGGTATCATAGCAGTCTGTTGTTCATATAGTTTTCTTTGTGCATGTCCTCGATAAGGTCCAGGTACAAGAAGTTGGGACTCGAAAAAATTGAGCCACTGCAAGATAAGTCGTGTTGAGCCCGAAAACAACCCATGTGGAATGAAAAGAAATATGATGAAGCAGGAGATCCTTTTAAAATGTTTCTCAAGGAATCCCTTGTGTAAAAAAGGAAAGACATGATGGACAAATTTATGCAGATCCTTCAACTATTTCCCACAGGAGAAGCATCTTCATAAAGAATCCATGCAACCCCCTTCAAGGTATAAGGAAATTTTGATATTCCATTATTTGAAAGACTGATAAATGAATATTTTGTAGATAAATGGTTGAATCTTCTCGAAGGGTATTTTTTCGGTCCACAATTTTTTCGATAGGGAAAAAAATACTTTTACACCCCTCAAGGTGATCCCCCATGTTAATGACTAGTGGGACACTTACTCTGAGCAAAGGGCCATAGAGGAATCTATAATATTTTTGGTTTCACATACATGAGATTCCTTCTGGGATTCCATTAAAGAACAATACTACCCTGTTGGAAGCTATGAGGACTAGTACACTCGATGGACCACCATGCATCTAGAAAGGGACCATAAAGTACCATATTTCACAATTATTTTCCATACCCTGCACACCAAATTGGGTATTAAATACTCAGAGTGACATCTGGTGCTCAAATACCGCAGTTGTTTTCATAGATACATTCAAATAGAAATGGAGTTTATGGACATCACCTCATTGGGTATGACTTATAAATATGTTGTCAAGGTCGAGCAAAAATTTAGGTAGAAGAGGTGCGAGTTTGGATCTGCAAACCCCTCATAATAGAAGTAAGGATAATGAGACCCCAATCTGCATGGAAAGGGATAGAGAAAATATGGACACTCTCGGGACAACCAGTCCAAGCCACAACAGAAGAAGAGTAATGAAAATACGAAGAAGGACACATGAAAATGGTGTGAATATCATAAAATACCTCGGCACGACACTAAAGAATGTCTCTCCAAGAGGTTCACTTTTTGCCAAGATAAAGGCATCCGAGTGGGCCAAGGAGGCCACCTAGGGGAATGCCCACCTAGGGTGCACAAGTCAATCACCTAGGTGCAACACTTCTTCACCTTTTGATGATGAATTAAATATATGTGAAATAAATCGTTCCCTTGGTATATAAGGTGAACCAGGACTAAAATAAAGCATTCTTACATTTTCTTCTGAACTTATGTGTCTTGGTTGTTTTCTTTTCTGAGTTTGCATTTTACATTCACGACAATTTCATTTTTAGGGTTTTCTAAAAAACAATCAGTGTGCCTTCATTCATGGTTGCCTCCTGGTGACCCCATTTTCCATGCTTCCACCTATGAGACCAAGCTTATCTCATTAGTTAGCCACTCTCTCAGGGAGAAAATAATTTCCTTCAAGTTTTTTGAGGCAGAAGGGAGGGCGCTCCAACCGGGGTTTGTGCCCTTGTTAGTTTCTTCTTTGTGGGAATGAAGTGAGTGTGCCTTCTTCCATGGATGCACTAGGCTTCTCCCACTAATCCTCGAAGGTCACTCTGATATCACCAAAACCTCTTGGCCACTCTTGAGTCATCCCATTCTGGATCCCCATTTTCTTTGTCACCCAAACTAATGGTGCACCCTTGTTCAGATTTGCACCCCTGAGGAGAATTTTTGGTCAAAAGCCGAGTTATGGCTTGCGTGGTCACCTTCTCCTATTGATCACCTTCTTGGGAAAATCACTTGGTATAAAAGACTCAAGATCCATGTAAAATATTTTGATCTTGAATATTGAGCCAATTTTTTTTGGGGGGGGGGTTGTAAATGTGTTGAACATGCACATAATAGATCTAGCTAGAAAATAATACACACATTTGTAGAGATAAATTGAGAAAGAAGAAGCAAGATACAAGGAATGGAAGAATTCTCATTAACTGTATTCCACATTCAAAGAGTGAATAATTTTCAATATATATAGAATATATGAGTAACTAATGAGCCATAGTGGTAGTCTATATTAATCTAGACACACACCAACAGTTACAAGAGTAAACTACCACCTAGTCTAGTCTCTCAGGCAATTATGAGAGTGAACTGCCACCTAGCTGAGTCAACTAGTCAACTAGTCTTCAGTTAACTGGCTGAACAAAGAGTAGTGAGTTGGTGATGATCCCAATGTTGCATGGTGACAAAACCAATGCAACATCTAAACTCAACTTAACTAGTTAAACTGAAGTGTCAACTAAAAGAGAATATTCTCTAGGTGGAATATTCTCCACTAAAATATAGGAGACTGGATAATGACTAATTATGACTAATAAGCAAGTAAAAACCTTAGGAAAAATAAATCCTAGGTGTGTGTGAAGTAACTCCAACACCCCCCCTGAACATCACTATGGTGAAAATAAAGAATGGGTCCCAGCTACAAGGCCATGTTAGGTAACCAAATACAAAATATACACTGAAATAAAAGAGGAAAGAGGGAAAAACTCATGGGAACAAAACCCCATCTCAAATTATAATGCATAAAATAAAAAATTATAAGGAACAAAAGACGGTTTCTAAGCAACCATGTCCTTCACTCCAAGAAGACCTCACAACTGTGCAAGTATGTTCTCTTTGAATATTTTGTTGAAGATGTAGATGTCTACACAGATATGATGAAGTATATGAATAATTGATATTTCTACACATATCCACTTTATCTTCTTGTAATGAAAAATATCTAAATAAATTTTGGATGAAATTTTGAAAACCGTGCAGCCGTTTCCAGAAAAAAGTTGAAATTTTGTTGATTTTAAAACGATCATAACTTCACTTTCCAGACTCCGTTTCAGACGATTTTTTTTTTAAATTGGATATTTTCCCGAGAGGAATTCAAATATCAAATTTTTATTTGAAAAATTTTCACATAAAATGTCATAATGACATCTGATGTGCGCGGCCCCCTTTTTGTCTTCTAAGATGCATGCATGGTGCATGCAAAAGTGTC
This sequence comes from Picea abies, assembly GCA_900067695.1. Lineage (NCBI taxonomy): Eukaryota > Viridiplantae > Streptophyta > Pinopsida > Pinales > Pinaceae > Picea > Picea abies. The sequence continues at coordinate 46,031 of CBVK0110082624.1, forward strand.
TACATGTGACTCCTGAGATGCATGCCATATATCTTCCACATGAATTTCAGAAAATAAATCTGAAATGGAGTAGACATCATCTTCAATTATTGGAAAAATAATTTCTGCAAAAACGTTTGTAGAAGACTCTTCATAATAAGAGGCTTGATCTTTTGATGGCTTCTCTTCTGGCTCTATTTGTTCGACCTCCTACATGAAATCTTCACAATATTATTTATTCCCAAATAGAAACTCTAATTTGGTCCATAATTCATTTGGAGTTAATCTTTGTGATTATTCATATACTTGATGGAAAAGTTCGGGAGAAACAGACACGTCGATACTTCCTATGGCCATATCTTGTCTATTGAGAAAATCATTTTTCTCATTGACAAAATCAGACTCTACTTCCATTGCCATAGTAATTTGGTATAAGCCTTTGCATATTAGCAGAATAATTTTTTTTGTCTACCATTCCAAATAGTTACGAGGTGTGAGAAGTATTTCTGGTGAATAATCCATCTTTTTGTTATCATTAATCTTTTGTACCTGCAAAAAAATTTGGTGTAGATTTTTCTCAGTAGTCCATCGGCTCTGATACCATGTAAATGTGTTGAACCTACATAGAATAGATCTAGCTATAAAATACTACACACATTTGTAGAGATAAATTGAGAAATAAGAAGCAAGATAAAATGAATGGAAGAATCTCATCCTCTAAAGAAACCATTAATGGAGACCCTGTGAATGTGAGCTCTGAGGCTATCACAAGACCCCTTGTCCAATATGATCATGCCATATCTGCCCCATCACATGGCCAAATCCAGCCTTTGTACCATCATCATTTACTCTGCGCAGTAAGGGTTTTACAGGGCTTGATGAGTTTTCGTCTTTGTGAAGTTTTGAATTAGCTCTGCATTTTTCTCAGCAAGGGAGGTTAGGGACCTGGAGGATTCTTACTAGGTGGAAGAATGCAATTCTACCCGACTACCATGGTAATTCATAATACTTCCTATGTTCTCATGGTTGGATGGAACCTTTAGTGGTTGGATGGAACCTTTAGGGTTTCGTTATAGTGGAAGATAACACTTTGTACTGTAAATTATTATTACGAATTTCAGTGAAGGTTTTTCCCCATCATCATTATCTTGTTCCTTAACTCCCTGGAAGATTCTCGGTCTTGGATAAGTAGACTTCTCTAAAATCTTCTTGAAAAAGAACTTGGTATTCCACCTACTTGTTTCTGACTAACAAATTTGCAGTGGCATTGTTTCGTATGTATTTTACTCTTAGGGTTTTCATTTTCCCTCTACATTCTTTTACAGTTTATTTATTTTTGTACATTGTTATCTGGTATTGAACCTTTATGAGACCACACGGGGGTTCTAGTCCAGAAGTTGATTTAGTAGGGTAAAACCCATACTATGTATTGCATGTTATATTTCATTTTACTTGGGAGCCCACCCTTTTGTAGGTTTTATCAGGCCACTAGCTGACTGACGCCGACCTGCCCTCGACGGCACGGTCGCTCTTACCCAGGACCTTCTCTAACTCTGGCCCTAAGAGTCAAAGTACTCTTCCACTCCACTCGAGATTCCACTACCCATAGTAAGCTCCTTCGGCGATCTCCCTTTCAGAAATCGAGAAATCGGAATTCGCGATCTCGCGAATTCTGTGAGCGCAGTCACATGCAACTCAAAACCCCGAACCCCGATGGTCAACGGGTCAACCCTTTCGGATATCAGGATTTTCCCTATCGGGAAATCGACACAGGAAAAGTCATGATTCACTTACACTATGAATTCCCGAACCCCGAACTCCGATATGCCGATATGCTTCCACCTGTACTCCACTAGGAACCGTGGTCCCACATGCCACGCCACCTCCTTCGCTCGTGCGATCAGGGATCGCGGGATCGCGATTTCAACTGTCGCGAGTTCTTTGCATTGGGAAACCCCGAATGCCGAAACCCCGATTCTCTAGATTCATGCCACCTGTCCCTCTGACAATCGACGGTTCCCACGAAATCGGGAAATCGCTACTCGCGATTTCACGAGGTATAAATTTCTTACCCCGCCAAACTCCAAACGCCAAAACCCCGAAGTCCGATTTCTCGGGATCGTGCGCCACCTGTCCTTTCTCTGATCAACGGTTCCCATTAAATCAGGAAATAACTACTCGCGATTTCGATGAGCATGAACTCTCGCCTTATCAAACGCCGAATGTCGATCGCTGATATGCCAAAATCCGACTGCACATTCCTTCCGCGCCTAAGGGTTAACTCCCGCTTGGCTTCTCCATGATCGGACGATCGACGGGGTTTTGCGAGTCTCGCCTACGTACCCTAGCTGTTGATTTCCTTCTTGGAGATCTCCTTCACTCCAAAGCTCTCCAGTTCGAATCCCTCCCGAACCTGTTCCACACTGTCTGCAAGGGACTATTCCTCCCGAGCTTTCGCCAACTTTCCACTTAGAATCACCCTGGCTTCAATTCTTCCATAAAATTACATACGCAGCATATGAAAGAAATACGTAACAAGAAGCAAGTATGCAAAGGCAAAATTCCATTAGCACACAGAAAATAAACAAGTCCATGGAATTTAACCATGGCTCTCCTATTCTTCTCTTCCCAAGCTTGACTCTAAGACTTCACTCAACCTGCCATTCACCTGCACGGTTCTTCTAACTCATCACAACTTCTGGGCAAACAAAGATGAGGGTTTAACTGTCCAGCCTCCTCAACACACTCGATGCGGAGGTACTCCACTGCACTCTATGCAGGAATCTCCCAGCTTAGACAGAGAAACGATTTAAACTCAATCTCTCATTCCCTCAGATTTTGAACTTGCCATGCAATCACATATGTAGCATATAGACAATAAGCAAAACAAGAAGCAAATATGCAACAACATAATATCAACAACACACAGAAAACAATCACAGCCATGAAATTGAATTAAACTTTACTATTAACTCAATATCTGTACATGGGGGATTTTCCACCAGTTCTCTGAGTTGCTCTCTTCTTCTCCTCAATGCTAATGCTGAATAATCCAGGATTGAATACAATGTACAAGGAGGGTGCCTATATTCGTTTTCCCTCCGAGGAGTAAAAAGCTAATCCTATCTAACATCATTAAAACCATTAAATTCCTTCCTATCTATAATACAATACAAGTGCGCTCAGCTTTGAATGCCTTTAGTTAAACGGCGACGCAAAAATATTCAAAGTGATTCAAAAATGTATGCGCTGGTGCTGTCCAGTTGTTCTTCTCTTTCCTCCACGTTGGCTTGCTTGATGAAGCCGTAGATGCTCTTGCATCATACTCCTCGGCTCAAAAGATTTCATGGGCTCCTATCCATGAGATCCTGCATAGTGTGCCCATGCTTCTGAATCACTGCCTCTATTTCCCAACTAGTATCCTCCACTGGGTGATCTTTCCATTTCACCAGGTATTCAAAATATTGCTTCCTCCTGGTCTTTCTGCCTATTCTTTTATCCAGTATGCACTCCATCTCAGTCTTTTGTGCAACTGGTAATTGCTTCTACCACTGGATCACTGGTTGTTCATCAGTTCCAGCTCCTTCATCCTCAGTCCTGTAGGGGTATAAATTCGAAATATTGAAAATCAAAGATATCCCGATGCCCCCTGGCAACTGAAGCTCATATGCATTCTTCCCGAACTTCTTCAGGACTTTGCATGGCCCAATATTCTTCATCTTGAGCTTGTTGTATGTTCCCCTTGGGAACCTTTCTTTCCTCAAGTGCACCAGAACCATGTCCCCAATGTCAAACTAAAGTTGTCTCCTTCTCTGATCGGCTCTGTGCTTGTACTCTTGATTCGACTTTTGCAGTCGTTGCTTCACCTGTGTGAGAAGTTCTTGCATAGCTTCAGCAAATTCTTTAGCTCTCACGCTGCATGTCTCAGCCTTTTCTGACTCCTTGAGCTCAGAAACTCCTCTCGGCTATGTTCCATACAAAATTTGGAATGGGCTCTTACCTGTACTCCGATTCATAGAATCGTTGTACGCAAACTCTGCTTGTGGTAAGATCTGATCCCAACTGGTGTGATGCTCTGTCACCAGACTTCTCAACAGATCCCCCAAGCTTCTATTGACTACTTCGGTCTTCCCATCTGTCTATGGATGGTAAGCAGAACTGAATGCCAAGTCAGTCCCCATCTTCTTCCATAGTGTCCTCCAAAAGTGACCTATGAACTTGGTATCCCGATCCGAGACTATGCTCCTGGGCAATCCATGCAATCGCACAATCTCTTTGAAAAATAAGTTCGCGATGTGGGTTGCATTGCTGGTCTTATGACACAGGATGAAATGCGCCATCTTCGAGAATCTGTCCACTACTACAAAAATGGAATCCATGCCTCTCTGTGTTCTCGGCAATCCCAAAACAAAATCCATACTAATGGCCTCCCATGGCCTCTCTGGTATAGGCAACGGTTGATAGAACCCGGTGTTCTGTTTTTGGCCTTTCACATGTTGACATATTCGGCACCTGTCAACAAATCGCTTTACATCAGTGCGCATGCCAGGCCAATAATAAGATTTTCTCGGCTTTGTGAATGTTTTTTCATGTCCAAAATGCCCTGCTAAGCCTCCACTATGCTTTTCCTTCACCAAATTCTCTCTCATAGAGCAATCTGGAATGCACAATTGATTGCCTTTGAACAGTAATCCATCCTAGATCAGGTAGTCAATCCACAGACTCCTATCCCTGAGAAATGGGTTCTCAGCTGCCTCGTATGCCTTGCCAAAGTCTGCATCACCTGCATACATATCTTTCAGATTCTCAAAACCCAAAGTCTTGACCCTGAATTCCTACAGCAATAAACATTTTCTGCTCAAGGCGTCAGCTACCTTGTTAGCAGTCCCCAAAATGTGCTTTATCACAAATGTAAAATTCTGCATGTATTCCACCCACTTCGCATGCTTCTGATTCATCTTTTCCTGCTGACTCATGAATTGCAGTGCATGATTATCACTGTACAACACAAATTCCTTGGGTATCAGGTAATGCCTCCACTTTTTCAGTGCATGGATAATTGCATAGAATTCCTTATCGTACGTGGAGTACTTCAGCTTTGCATCATCCAGCTTCTCGCTGTAATATGCAACAGGTCTGTCATCATGACTCAGAACCCCCCCAATAGCATATCTGCTAGCATCACACTTCACTTGGAAGGTTTTCTGAAAATCAGGCAGCACTAACACTGGCTTCTCGGTGATCTTTCACTTCAACAAATTGAAGCTCCTTTCAGCCTCTGCTGTCCAATGGAAAACTTTATGTTGCTTCTTCATAGTGTCCATCATTGCGGCACTGATTCCACTAAAATTTTGAATGAATTTTCTGTAGAAGCTTGCCAATCCATGGAAGCTCCTTACCTCAAAAACATTCCTTGGCGATGGCCAATTCCTGATTACGTTCACCTTCTCAGGATCCATCTTCAATTCATTTGCCGAGACTACAAAGCCCAAATAAATGAGTTCTGTCTGCATGAAGGAACACTTCTTCAAATTGATCGGCAGCTTCTCCTGCTGCAGTCTTCTCATCATGATGGCTAAATGTCTCAAGTGTTCAGCCTTCGTTTTGTTGAAAATTAAAATATCATCCAGGTATACGACCACAAATTTGCCAATGAACTCCCGCAGGACTTCATTCATCAGCCTCATAAATGTGCTTGGTGCGTTTTTCAAAACAAACGGCATGACCATCCATTCGTACAAACCCTCGTTTGTCTTGAATGTTGTTTTCCATTCATCTCCCTCTCTCATCCAGATCTGATGATATCCACTCTTGAGATCTATCTTTGAAAAATAATTTGCCCCGCTCAAGCAATCCATCAAGTCATCCATTCTCGGCAATGGAAACCTGTACCTGATGGTGATTTTATTTATCGCCCTGGAGTCTGTACACATCCTCCAGCCTCCATCCTTTTTCAGACTCAGTACCGTTGGAACGGAGCATGGACTAAGACTCTCCCTCACTAGTCCTTTGTCCAGCAGATCCTGTACCTTCCTTTTGACTTCCTCATTCTCCTGGGGTGTCAACCTATACGCTGCCTTGTTTGGTAAACTTGCTTCGGGAATGAGATCAATATGGTGACTCACATTCCTCATCGGTGGCAATGAACGAGGTAGTTCGTCCACGATGATATCAGCAAACTCTCCCAACAGTTCATGAATTTCTTCCAGCAAGTCATCCACTCTCGTGCTTGTCAGGACAATTTTTGGCTTCCTGACAACAAAGAACTATGGATCTTCATTCTTCTCTAGCTCTGTGAGAAGCTCTTTCCCACTCATGAGAAGTATCGTGCTGGTTACTTCCGGATCCACCTTCTTATCTTTCCCCGGAAGCAATGTATGTGTTCTTCCATCCTTCTCCAAAGTATATGTGTTCATTCTCCCGTCATGAACCACATTTCTGTCAAACTGCCATGGTCTTCCCAATAATACATGACAGACATCCATGGGAATGACATCACACAGGATTTCATCCCTATATTCACCCATTTTAAAATTGACCAAGCATTGCTTTGTAACACATACCTGGTGTCCTTTCTGCAGCCATGACACTTTGTATGGACTTGGGTGTCTGTGTGTCTCCAGCACCAATTTCTCCACCATCTCGTTTGAAACAAGATTGTCGGTGCTCCCACTATCCACTATGACCTTGCATTTCCAGCCCTTGGTCTTGCAAGTCGTCCGGAACAGTCTGCATCTTTGTGTTGTGTCCTCCACCTCTTTCTCAGGTTTCAAGAGAACTTTATGCACTGTCAGTGACTTCCCACTTCCAGTATCTTCATCTTCAACATCACGCCTCTGTGCCTTAGTGACGTGAGCTTTTCCTCTGTCCATTTTCCTATATGGACAGTCAACAGCTTTGTGTCCATCTTTACCACATGTAAAGCATGTGATAATTCCTCCTCGACCTCTGCCTCGACCTCGGGTACAAGGAAATATATTCACGTCAGCATATCCTCCTTGCTGATCATCTTGCTGCCTCCTCGGCTAAGAAATTTGTTGCCTCTGCTATGAGGTTCCACCTCTTTCAGCTTTTCCCTGAGGCCTCTTCCAATCCTCTTTGGGATTTTGTGTTCATTCTTGGGCAACTGCCTTGCCTCTGGGCTGACTTCTGCCTCGTCCTCGCTGTCCCTGCTTGCGGCTCAGCTTCTCCTCGGCTTTCAGAGCCATTTGGTACGCATCCTGAACTATTCAGATGGTAACCATGCTTAGCTCATCCTGAATGTCATACCTCAACCCATTCAGGTATCTCTCCACCTTTTCGTCATCACTCTCTCAATGACCAGCTCGAATGTTGAGCCTATAGAATTCCTCGGTGTATTCTTTCACCGTCATCAGCTTCTGTCTCAAGTTCTGCATACGCCTGAACAGAGTGATCTGGTAATCCCTCGGAATGAACTTCGCCTTCATCTTGGCGATCATAATCCCTCGGAATGAACTTCGCCTTCATCTTGGCGATCATCCGATCCCAACTCTTGATCTTTTGTTTTCCTTTGGAATGCTTGTCTGCCTGCAACTCATCCCACCATAAGGCTGCATGTCCCTTCAGCTTTGTGACTTCATGCCTCACCTTCTTGTCCTCTTCGATATCTTCGTAATCAAAGTAGGTGTTGAGTGCTCGGATCCAATCTAGCAGCTCCTCTGTGTTTAGACTCCCCTCATAAATGGGAATGTCCATTTTAGTCTTTGAGCTCATTCTGGCAATGGCTCTAATCAACCTCTCTGTCGAGGCATCTTCGGCTGAGACCTCTTCGGCATCGTCTCCAGCTTCCTCTTCTACCTTGGAATCACTAAACTCTGCTGCTCCAGCACCACGCCTTTGGGTGGTCTCCATTTCTGTGAGATCGGAAGAGCGTCGTGTAGGGAAAGAGTGTAGATCTCG
>CBVK0110082625.1:2051-36959 GCA_900067695.1 Picea abies
CTCCCTGATGTTCTGGTTTGAGGAAATATTTAGAAAAGGATGCATTAAGAGTCATAGATTTGAACCACCTTTCACAAGTGTTCGGTATCTTAGTGGCTGCTGCAATGGTGGCCTCATATACTTCCAGCTCAAGCGTTCCTACCTTTGTTATAACCCTAATTTGCACCAGACATTCTTACCTGGCATCATGCCATATTAGATTCCTTCTTGGCCAAAACACTACTGAACAACTCTTCTTAAAAACCCCTTTTATAAAGGCCCACGTGACCTACTCCATTACTACACGCATGTACACGTGAGATGATCCAAGACAACCTGCGTGTACCTACAAAAGGACGAAAAAAGTAAAGTTGCTGATGGAACACACAAATTTGGGTAAGTTAACTAAACGTTTTGGCCATGCATGGCCAGTCATTCGACTAAATACCTAGCTCCTTCTAACCTATAAAAGAAGGGATAGGGGTCTCATTTGAAAGGAGGAGAATCATAGTAAAGAAAGTATACCCGATTAAGCATTCCCTTTGTCCCAACCTTTAGCCATCCTTGTGCAAAGAGAAGTATAGAGCAAAGTAGTTGGAAGACAGTGGAAAGAGATCCCAGGACCAGGATCAAGGAGCAGTAGCTGAATTTATCATTGTAAGGTATCATTGCAAAGTTAATAAAAGTATTGATTTTCCCCTCCCGCCATATGAGATTGTCATTATTGGAATATTTATTGTATGATTGATTAAATCTCTAACCTATTAGTTCATAGATCAAATGCATGTGGAGTTCTTTGTTTGTCTTTAGTGAATGCAGGTCAACATTGGGAGGAGAGTTGTAGTCAAAGAATGACCAAGTGTGAAAAGGGATTAACATCAAACACAAAAAATAAGGTATGTCAACTTAATCTCTTGAGCCTTGTATTTACATATGAGTAATGGGGGTTTAGGCACGGGACGATGGTAAAAATAAAAAATCTTTAGGTCATTTCTGCATGCATGATAAAACCCTTAGTGCTAGTCCGTAGGAGGGATTTCCCGCCTACAATAGAATTGGTGACCATACTGGGGACTCTCTAGGGTTCTTTGGGGATTTTTTATTCGGTATTTTGAAATTGGTTTTACTACCTTTTTTGAGTTTCTGTAAGAAGTTTGAGTGTTCAGGGGTTCTGGTTCTCAATACCAGTCTTCCCTGCTCTGCTTACCGGACTATTTATTTTCTGTTTTTGAGAGTCTTAAAAGGCATACGCGCCCTGTAGTGGCATAGCCTATGTATGCACGCGTCCTACCTTTATTCAGCCCATGTATGTATGCCTGCTGATGAAGTGCTAGCTGCGTGTTTGAGAACCCAGGAAATCCTTCTTAGGAAGAGGCAGTCATCCTCTCCCTTGCAGAAGTTATCCTTCTCAGGGATCTTCTGGGTCCTTCTAGGTCTCTGATTGAATAGTCCATAGTTAGGTAAAAACCTCAGGATTAGCTTTGTTTTGCTAAATTTTTCTTGCCTCTTCTTTGTCAAAGTAAGTTTTTGCACCTTTAAGGGGTTTTGGCTTTCAATACCAGTATTTCCTTCCTAAGCTTAGCTGCTTGTCCTCCTTTTTTGAGGAAAAACAGAGGCACACACGGCCTGTAGTGGGCCTGAACACATGCATACACATCCTATCTTTGGGCAGCCCACATGCATACGCTGGCTATTGAAGTGGTTATCACGTGTATGTCTAGAAAATTTTGAGGAGGCAGTCATCCTCTTCCCATTCAAGTTTTTACTTCGTAGGTTTTTCTTGTTTCTTTCTAGTCTCTGTCATAAGTAGTTTTAGCCTAGGTTATATTCCAGCATAGCTTGCTTTTTCGTTTAAAATATTTTTTGTGTTTCCTAGATTTTTTAACTTATTTTTAGCTTGAAATTTTAAGAAAAATGAGTTGCATTTAAAAAAAAATTCCCCTTCATGGACGAGGGGGCCATGAATCATGCATTCATCAGTTTCTTTTAGAATATTTTGTTATTTTTGCTTTGATTGGAAGAAAATATAAAAAAAAAACTTAGTTTGTTAGATCTCTTTCTTTCCTGGCATTTTCTTTGCATTGTTATTTGAAAAAGAAAAAGAAATTAGCATAGCGTTGTGTTTTCTTCTATTTTTAAAAGCATTTAAAAAAAAAAAAAAAAAATATAATCATTCTTTGCCAGTATTCATATAAGTTTCATCATTTTTCACAAGAGTCTTAACACCATCAGTTGCACTACCGTACCCTTTTGAGTAAATCAAACCAATAAAAAGAATGCTAATTAAAATTTACTAGACTTTATGTTTGTAGGTTCCATCAACTAGATTAGGCTAGAGCCTTGATTTAGGTTGGAGAGGAAACTCTTCAAGGCTATAAAACAAATATACGAGTCTTTGCTAAGGAGTGTAGAAGTCTAGTAATGTGGAAATTATCTGGGATCCCCATCTAACACAGGGGCTAAACACGAGGTCGTGTGCGGAAAGGTAGCAGAGATAACCCTCCAAAGCCGGACCAAGCGTAGTGGGGAACACATATAGAGGACTTGTCTTGGGATTTTGTTGATCGCATTTTCCACGGAGCTTCGTGGGTCTCGAATCTATTCAAGGTCTTCAGTTGTCTTCCAAAACACTTGATTTCGATACCCTTGATAGGTTTCAGGCTTGATACCCTGCTCATTGCGGTCCACCTGACTATCGACTGTACTTGCCTGGTGATTGTTCACGAGTTGGCAACCTAGTTGCCTTTGTTTTAGGGACTTACATAGGTGACTTCAGGGGTATACCAAATTACCTAGGGTAGAAATTGGGCCATTCTTTGTAGAGTATACCTGGAGGGTGCTTCCGTATTCGAGTTTCACTTGCACCGGTAAGTTTCTCTAGTGTTGGTTGGTGTAACTGTTCTTCCAACTAGTTAGTCGTTTTCTTGATTTTCCTTTAGGAAATTTTAGTGTGTGCTTTGTGCTCCCGAGTTTTCCATAGTGATTTAGTTAGTTGTGGCTTTGGTTCTCTAACCTAGGGTGGTAGACTGCCCACTCCACCGGTTGAGAGGACTTTTCGGTCTTCCGCTTAGAAATGTGGGGCTGCCTCTTTATAGGCATTGTTTTGAGAACACTAGTTCTTCAGAGTCAGTGTGTGAGACTTTTATGGGCTTGAACGATCCTGCAAAGGGAGAACCTGTGCATAAGATATTCATGGCTAAATTTCCCGATGATACCAACCAAACAACCCCTTCGAGGGGATTCTTCTGCTTTTCCTTTCTTTGGAAATGTTGGTGTCCCTTTGATGGTCACTTTGTACATTCCTAGGTTGAATGTGGGATTAATGATTTGGTTGGGTACCATTCCAAATGTCCCAAATGCTCTTGCGCTTCTCAATTAATACATTTATTTCATGGGCACCCTGTTGATGTTTCTTCATCAACAAAGACTTCTCCTCCTCCTTCTCCTGCCTCTGGTGAAAGTACAGTTACTAGTAACTGGAAGTCTAAATGAAATAGAAAGAGGAAGAATAGGAAGAAGAAATCACCAATCTCTGTGAATCATGTTGGAGATAGGTCGACAACCTCTGCAAGTCACGTTGAAGACCAACACCCAACCTTTGAAAGTTATGCTGGGGGCACACACTCACCTTTTGCAAGTCATGCTAGGGGAAAAAGTTCAGTCATTTCTAGTCATACTGGTAATAGGTCTGTAGCCTTTGCAAGTCATGTTATCGACCCATCACTAACCTCTCCAAGTCATGTTGGAGATGTGCAACCAACCACTGCTAGTCATGATGGGGGCATTAATTCTATTGAGAAACCTAGATGGATAGGATGTAAGCCTAAGTTCCCTTGTAAGATTTGCAAGGGAGATCACCTTACTCATTTGTGCCCTAGCATTCCCGAGGTACAAAGAATATGGTACCTATCTGCAAGCTCTTCTGATTCTGAGTCTTTTGAGGTTTCCTCATAGTCTATTCAACCATTGATTGAGAAAGTGGTCACGTTGATGCAGTCATCGGCTAATCCCACTCCTCTTTTGAGGGGTGAGGTGCCTTTATATCTTGTAGTCTCTTAGCCTATTCAATCAGTGGTTGAGAAAGTGATCATGTCGATGCAGTCATCGACTGATCCCACTCCTCTTTTGAGGGGTGAGGTGCCTTTAGACCTTGTAGTCTCTCAGCCTATGCAACCATTGGTTGAGAAACTGGTCAAGCCGACACAGTCTTCGACTAATCCCACTCCTCTCTTGGGGAGTGAAGTGTCTACCGACTATGTTTTTAGCATTTCTAGTTCAGTACTTTCAGAACAAGGGGGCATTCTACTTGTTCCGAGTACACCCCCTCCAAGCCCTAGGATGGTTTCCTTTGATTGGAATGATCTTGTTGAGCCTCATCTTCCTTATTATGCACCTTTTCAAATAAGGGTTGAAGTTAATTCAACAAACATTTATCGATGTATTATGTATGAAGGAGCTTCCACAAGTATTTTATCCTCCTCGGTTTGGAAAGTCTTGGGATCTCGCAAGCTTGTGTCTGCTTCACATGAGATGTTGGATTTTGAAAGACGTCCTAGTGAATATTTAGGGATTCTTCCTCATTTTTCTATCTCATTGGATGGGAATACTGCCTGTGTCAATTTTATAGTGGTGTAAGGCCCGTTAGATTTCAATATGCTTCTTGGGCATGATTATGTATATGCTATGAAAGATGTGGTATCTATGCTCTTCCGGGTGATGCATTTCCCTCACAATGGAAGCATTTCCACTATCGACCAACTGGCATATGATAATCACCACCCTAATTCAGCGTTAGTTCAAACTACCCCTTTATATGTTCCTAGTATTCAGGTAGACTCTACCCCGCCATGGGTTAATTATGTGGTGTCTTATCCTCGGTGTTCAATTGCTTCCAAGCATGAACCTGTGTAATCATGTTTGCCTTCTCAAGACTTGGAATCAACAATTGATCCTTTGGTTTATCCAATGGGGGTATGGGAGTCCTCAATTCCTCCTCTTGGTCCAAGTGGGCTTGATTATCTTTCTAAGTCTTATCTCATTGTTTGTAGATCCTCAAGCCCTCGTTCTTGTGATTCTTCGTTGATAGAATCTGCCAATCCTGGCTAGAACTTCCATTGTCATATGGAGTATGGTCAGTTTACTTCACCCTTTGGGACTGTCGATCCTTGTTTGCGTGATTTCTTGGAGTTTGAATTTCCTTCAGATGAGGCTATCCTGAAAGCCATGACTGCAGTTTCTATACCGCAGGAGGACTTACATCGTGGTTTGTGTTTTCTTCCCTTTTGGGAGACTTCCCAAGTTGAATATCGAAGAGACTCTTGGGATGAACCTAACAGTAGGCTCTACCTGAACCAGTTTCATACTTGAGTCATAGCCCCCAACAGCTTTTATTTTAAGCCCTTTTCAGACCCTCTAAACATGAAAAGATTGTCGAGCGATCTTGTGGCCTTTCATGCTCGTTAAACTGACATTTGAAGTCACGTCTATCTGACAGTAGTTTACCTATTTTTCGGTCCAGATGGTCAACTGTACGAACAAATGTATACTCTAAGGAACTTTAGTTCTCTAGAAGAGTACTCTCGGGTATAATTTTAACCCTTTTTCAGGCCTAAGGGACTAAATTTACGAAAAAGGAACCCCCACGGAGTCCATAGTTAAGCTCTTTTTAGACTCTATAAAATTGAAAAGATCGCCGAGTGACCTTATTCTTTCACACTCGTTAAAATGGTCTAGAAGAAAATTCCTCATGAAGTCCATAGTTAAGCTTTTTTCATACTCCTTAAAAATGAAAAAATGGCTGAGTGATCTTGTCTTTATCACACTCATTAAAATGGTTTTGAATAGACATCTTGTCGGTGCTAGTTTACCCCTTTTTCGAACCGACTAGTCTCCCTTCGAAAAAGGTACCCCATCAGAGTCTCCTGTTACATTTTTTCAGACTCTCTAAATATGAAAAACTGCTGAGCTTACCTTCTCTGGGATCGTTAAACTTACATCGAAGGATGTTACCATTGTGTATTTTGTTAACCACGTTTGCATACCTGCGTCTTTGGCCTAATGACGACTCCATGTTGCTCTCAACAGAATCATCTAAAGCATGCCTTATACACAAGCCCTATAGCACTTTGCCTCTGCGTCTTGACACCTTTGGCCCCAGGAGGGATTTTTCCCGAGTGTCCTTACTTTGAACATCAGTCTTGTACTTGCACCTCAAACTTGTATGTTAGCAACACTCATTGCTCCTTTGTAACATAACATTCTTTTATTCTTTTTTCAAAATTATTGAAAAAGACAAAAAAAAAAAATCAAATATACCCCAAAAAGAGGAAGGGAAAAGTATTTTCTTTTTATTTGGCAGCACAATGAGTCACCCTTGGAAAAATCACATCCTTCCGTTTTTTCATCAAGATCTGGGATTTAATACGACCTTAGGAAGATTTTCTCGCTACATAGAGCTATGTTCTCCTCCGTTTGGTTATTCTTCCAAACATATGGAGATTTTACGTTGCCTCCTACATCGTGAACTTATGTCAAATGCCATGCTGCCCGAGTCTCATCATTTGTTGTGCTATTGCCCAAGGGAATTTCTACCAAGCCTGAGTCAGCCCCTCTGCAGTTTATCTCTTTCCCTCATGCCCGTCCATCCTCAAAGTCCGATCAAGTATTTTTTCGAAATCAATGAAGCCTTCAATATGATCATCAAGATTCTCTATTCTATGACCGAAGAGCCATTTAAGACCTCTGGGTAGTGAAGTCGTACACTCATGTTACACTCCTACCCAATTTTTGAAGATTTTGAAGTTGTTTCTTGAGCTCTGAAGACCTCATCTCCAGCCATTAGGCCTTATCAACTTCTAGAAGATGGATACTCTACATGTATATCTTTTTGATTTAGAGATGTAGCTCCGCTGTGTATTTCTCGCGGCTACAATTTATATAATTATATGACATGGATCTATAGTGTATTTGATTGGTAGCCATGATTTTATTTCATCCTGAGCATGGGTATTCCCACCTCGGTGAGACAATTATTATTTTGTAGAAGGCACCTCTCGATATCTGGTCCCTAGGCTCACTTGTTTGGAACGTTGGTGAAGATTGTTAATGTATTTCGGCCATCAGATGCTCTTATGAACTCACACATTAGGGGGCATCTGTTATAACCCTAATTTGCACCAGACATGCTTACCTGGCATCAAGTCATCTTAGATTCCTTCTTGGCCAAAACACTACTGAACAACTCTTCTTAAAACCCTCTTTTATAAAGGCCCACATGCCTTTCTCCATTACTACACGCGAGTTGACCCAAGACAACCCACGTGTACCTACAAAAGCACGAAAAAAGGAAAGTTGCTGATGGAACACACAACTTTGGGCAAGTTAACTAAACCTTTCGGCCATGAATGGCCGGTCATTCGACCAAATACCTAGCTCCTTCTAACCTATAAAAGAAGGGGTAGGGGTCCCATTTGAAAGGAGGAGAATCATAGTAAAGAAAGTATACCCAATTAAGCATTCCCTTTGTCCCAACCTTTAGCCATCCTTGTGCAAAGAGAAGTATAGAGAAAAGCAGTTGGAAGACAGTGGAAGAAGAGCCCAGGACCAAGATCAAGAAGCAGTAGCTGACTTTATCATTGTAAGGTATCATTGTGAAGTTAATAAAATAATTGCTTTTCCCGTCCTGCCATATGAGATTGTCATTGTTGGAATATTGATTGTATGATTGATTAAATATCTAACCTGTTAGTTCATAGATCAAATGCATGTGGAGTTCTTTGTTTGTCTTTAGTGAATGTAGGTTATCATTAGGAGAAGAGTTGCAGTCAAATAATGACCAAGCACAAAAAGGGATCGACATCAAACATGAAAAATAAGGTACGCCAACTTAATCTCTTGAGCCTTGTATTTACATATGAGTAATGGGATTTTAGGCACAGGATGATGGTAAAAAGTAAGAATATTTAGGTCATTTCTACATGCATGATAAAACCCTTAGTGCTAATCCGTAGGAGGGATTTCCCACCCACAAAAACCTTGGTTTTAGTGCCATCAAAGTTTAAAGAAAATTTTATGGCTAACTCAGGGTGTCCCCTTTGCATATTCTGACAAAAAGTTAGGCAACCAACCCTTTGGAAGACCTCCCTGATCAGAGGTTCAACATAAAACAAGTTTATATCAGAAGGATTAGTACTGAATACACTGCCACCCTTGTGAAACTTCTTCTGTTGAGGTGTATCCATTGATATAAACACGAGACCAAACACTACAATGTTATGAGAGGTATAGGGAACCAAACAAGGACACAAGTCTTTAGGTTTTTGAATAGTGGTCCTTATTTAGGATTTTAGGGTTTTCCTTCAACTGACTTCTGAACTAGTCAAAGAATAGTTTGATGGCTTAGAAAAAGAAGAAAATATATTTAGAGAAAAGGTATGCAAGGAGGCAACACTGTCAAGTTTTAGGCTAACATAAAACCACCATGTAGGGTCATCATCATTTTAAAAGCAAAGGCTCCTAAACTCTTCACTGTGAATTAGAATTTGAAATGAAAATATAAAATGACACCATGAAGGAAAAGAGTTGATGATGGAAATGTCAATAGAGATGATGAAACTGGGTTGAAACATAATTTGTAGCGCTGGAACAGGGGATATGTAGAGCAATTTGGTAGCCGTTTCTGTAGCATAGAAAACAATGGTCAATAAATAAATAGGCATAATAGCTCTAGTAGTGAATTTGATTCAATTTCAATGGAGGACGCTGGAAATATGCAGATGGATAAGAAATATATGACAACATAAGTAAAGGTGGTGGTAAGTGGAGGAAACCACAATTTGTAGTGCCAGGTGCTATGAAAAGTTAAGCAGAACCCTAGATGATCTTCAACAGAGATCAGATGGATTAAAGTGTACCTGGACATCGTAGCTTGAATGTTGATGATCTTCAAAATGCATGAAGTTGCTCGCAACCATCCCAATATTCAATTCACTTAGATCTGTTGGTCTGTAGCATAATCTGCAATGTTGTTTGGACTAGGAGTTTCTACAACACTGTCTGGACTAGAAGTTTCTGCAGCGCCGAGCTAGGAGCATGATTCACACTTTGATAAACAATTTCAAAGTTTCAATGACCAAATCATGATTATTCCTTTTGAAAACATGGATGATGAAAATAAGGAAATGACATGACATTAGCTTCATAATTTTAATGATGATAAAGAGGGAGGGTGTACAAAATATGCACTACGAAAACAACTAGTGAGTTGGTAGTGTAATAGAAGGGATTTGATTTGACTCCCTAATGGGTAAAGGGAAATAGTGGAGGGGTTTCAAATGTATGAATGGAGGTAGTGACATGTCAGGCTTGTGGTGTCATGGGGATGATAGTGATAATTGCCAAATCATGTGATGAACCAAGGGTATAAACCATAGGAAATGAACCAAGGGTATAAACTATAGGTGTGGGTCAAATGTGTAAGCCAAGCTCCAACCTTTATTTATTTGAGTTAACCTAAGAAAACCATAAGGAGAAAATAAAAAACAAACTTAAAAAGATGAAAGGATAAAAATTAAAACCTAAGGAGAAAATTAACCCATGAAAAATTCATGTCATAACATTGGCTCCACAGGGGATGGCATGCTCCTTGTGAGCTGCCAAGAACAAGTAACTTCAGTGTCTTATCCTAGGGTTATGGGGTCATTTATTCAAACAAAAATAAAATAAAATTTATATTTACACCGAATGGAAAAGTGGCGCAAACCCCCTTCTCTCCAAAGGGATTCTCGATCTCCCAGTCTTGGATTGTTTGAAATGTCGAGTCGGAGAGACTCCTTGGTTCTCTACGAGCACCCAAAATGAATCTACCCACACACACAAGTTTCTTCCGCAAGTGACCACAGCTATGACCATGGGTTTACCTCTTCGCAGTTTAGACTTCGGGGATATCCTGAATCCTTCCATAAACTTTTCTCGAAGTGCTTGTCTTCGAGCTTCCAAAATTTTTCCACGCATCTCCTCAGATTCTCCGGCCCCACTAGGGTTCATAATTCGTGACTTCATGAAACTCCAAGCATTCTACCCACAAATATCGGACCTTCCGGCTCCCGAAATCTATAATCCATTGCCACGTACTCTTCTACGATCAACGGTCAATATTGAATTGTGAATCCAGACTTCGCGACTCTACTTTTGTTAAGTTCTCGAACTTGTTGAAATCTGAAGTAATGAAACACTCCACAACTATCCTCCTCGTAGATTCCCCATATTTGATGGTCTGGAATCATTCGCCTCCCTCCGAGAATGAATCTCATTCACTAAATTTTAGTGAATACCTTAAGGACTTCTTCCCTTGAATATTTGCACTGTTTTGCCTCCTGAGATTTGGAAATGAAATTTAATCTCGGCCTTGGTGCACACTTGCGCTTTGCATGAAACTTTGCACTAGGCCTCCTGATATTTCAAAATTTCTTAGATTTCCAAGGAATTCAACCACTCTGCTTCCTTATAATATTTTTGGTTCCCTCGTTGCACGCTCTGCACTCTTCCTCTTGATCTTTATGAACTTGAAACAAGTTCATGCCTTGACACTCTCTTTGCGCTTGATGAAGTCTTTCAGATGGCTTATTTCAACACTTGTCTAAGTGTTTTATTGGTGCACTCCTTGCACAGGTCTTCCTCCAGAGTGTTCAACAACTATGTTTCACCTTGAGATTTAACTTCTCAGGCCTCAAAGGTCTCAATGGGATATATGTTCCCTCTTGGCACCTTCTTCTCAAGAACTCCTTGCTGAGCTTACAGAGTATTCAACAACTCCATGAGTGTTCTCCTCTGACACTCCTCTTCTTAGAACTCAAAGAAGAGGATTGACATTTGAAATGGTAAGTCAGATAGACTCCTTGGTTCTCTACGAGCACCTGAAATTACTCTACCCACACACACAAGTTTATTCCGCAAGTGACCACGGCTATGACCATGGGTTTACCTCTTTGTGGTTTGGACTTCGGGGATATCCTGAATCCTTCTGTAAAATTTTCTTGAAGTGCTTGTCTCCGAGCTTCCAAAATTTCACCACACATCTCCTCAGATTCCCCGGCCCCACTAAGGTTCAAACTTCGTGACTTCGTGAAACTCCAGGCATTCTGCCCACAAATATATGACCTTCCAGTTCCCGAACTCTGCAATCCATTGCCATGTACTCTTATATGATAAATGATCAAGATTGAATCTTGAATCTACTTTTGTCAAGTTCTCGAACTTGCAAAATCTGAAGTAATGAAACACTCCATGAATATCCTCCTCGTAGCTCCCCTAGATCTGACGGTCTGGAATCATTTGCTTCCCTTAGAGAACAAATCTCATTCACTGACTTTCAATGAAGACCTCAAGAACTTATTCCCTTGAATATTTTCACCATTCTCCCTTCTGAGCTTTGGAAATGAAATTTAACCTCGGCCCTGGTGCACACTTGCGCTCTGTGTGAAACTTTTCACTACGCTTCTTGAGCTTTAAAAATTTCTCATATTTCAAAGGGAATCAACCCCTCTACTTCCTTAGAAGATTTTTGGTGCCCTCCTAGCATGCTCTGCACTCATCCACTTGATCTTTCTGAACTTGAAACAAGTTCACACCTTGACGCTCTCTTTGCACTCGATGAAGTCTTTCAGATGGCTTATTTTAACACTTGTCTAAGTGTTTGACTAGTTCACTCCTTGCATAGGTCTTCCTCAAGAGTGTTCAACAAATATGTTTCAACTTGAGCTTCAAATTCTCATACCTCAAAGGTCTCTACCCCTTCTGTTCCTCGAAGGGATATATGTTCCCTCTTGGCACCTTCTTCTCAAGCACTCCTTACTAAGCTTACAGAGTATTCAACAACTCTGTGAGTGTCCTCCTCTAACACTCCTCTTCTCATAACTCGAAAAAGAGTCCACCTATGCACACTTTCACATGCTTGGTTCCATCCTGGAAAAGCTCTATAGAGTCCTGAATAACTCTATGCTACGCTTACTCCTGCGCAAAAGTTTCTTCAGGGTATTTAGTAACCTTGTCTCTTTATGCCTCCTTTGTACAATCTCTCCTCCAAGGTATTCAATAACCTTGAGGATCCTATATGAGTCTATAAACTATTCTTGTGTGCCCTCCTTGCACGTTCTCCTCTGAACTCGAAGAAGAGTCCAGATACACACTCGCATTGGCTCATAGAGTTTCCAATACTCTGTCATGCACTCCTTAAATTTAGCCTAAAGAACTTGAAAATAATCCAGCAAAATCATAGACAAAGAATTCTTCCTATCCCTGCAGATGGAACCTTATCATACATCTACAACATAAATAAACACACAGATAACATTCATAGAACAAATAAACACACATAAAACTCATAGGCAGGAAAAACTACTCCTTTTATTAACATGAATGTCTATTACAGGTGTGTACAAAATTTCGGACTACAACATAGTCTTGACTCTTCTTTCCTCTCTTAAATCTACTCCCTTAACTTCCTAATGAAATTCGATACAAATATATTTTTACAAAAGAGGGGATCCTTGAGTCTTTCCCTCCAAGCTACCTAACTCTCATTAACTACATTGAATTACATTCAATGGCCATCTAGTCCGAATTGAATCTAGATCTTATTATCCAATAAAACATTAAAGTTGACCCTATCTCCTACCTATATAAAGGAAATAACTTAGCTCTACCAAGCCTTACAACATTTACTTTCTTTAATTACATTTTAAAATTTAAAATTCGAGGGAAAAATGAGAGTGATGGTGCCTCTCCCCTTCTTAAATGTGCGTTGATGTGTTGGAATGCTGACGGGTTGCTGAGGTGGAGAGATGCTCCTGCATCATACTCCACTGCTGAGAAAAATTCATGAGCTCCTCTTCCCCAGTGTTGAAATCCCCCTGGATCCCAAATTCTCCCTTGGAGCTGTCCTCTTTCCCCATTGCTTTGTTGTTGCTACAGATGATGTTGCTTCTTCCTTACTGTTGTTGCAGGTTATCCAATGTTCAACTTCCTCTTGTTGACTGCTTCTTTTTCTAACCTCAACATCAGCCTCCTTATCCCCTCTATCACCTTGTCCAACTTCTCCAATGGATAGTTCTCCTTATGCAGTCTTCTCTGTTGCAATTCCTCCTTATCAATGGGTAGATCAACCTGATTTCCCATGTTGTTTTCTTCTTCCGAGGCATTATCTTGCCACCCTACTTCAGACTCCAATTTTGTAGTCTCATCACTGAGCTCCTACTGAGCTATCTCCTCTGACAGATTAGCTTTTGTTAGCTCCTCTTGTGTTGGTTCAACTCCAACTTCCTCCAGTTTCTCCCCAGACTGGTATGCTCCTCCACCTGTTTCCAACTTAGCCTATTGGATGTGCATGCTTTTCACTATCACCCTTCTCTCCAGATATTCTATTTCTTCATATAGCTTAGCAAAGTCTATGTTGTCTACTTCCCCTTCTGCTGTAAGCTCTAGTGCTGCAGTCATCTCCTATTCAACTCCTTGGCTGAAAATTTTGAGGAATTCTATTGAATGTTCTTCTTCTTTTGTTGGGGAAAATATCAGTGTCTTCTCCTTCTCCTCCTCCTCTTTGACAGTCTTTTTTGGTTGTCCTTCTGTTTCTACACCTATAACACATGCTCTAGACTCAACTAGGCTGCTTGGTGGGAATATCTCAATTCCCCCAATGATCAGAATACTCCTTTGATCCTCCTCTGTCAGCACTCCTTGCTGATTTAAAATCTCACCTGAGTTCCTCTCTTATCCCTTTCCCACCCAACAATCTGGAATTTATCTTCTGCTCTCCTGGCATTTTGTGAGATCAACTGATCTCATCTCATTTCCCACTTGGAAATTTGAAAATTTTCCATTGCCCTCCTGGTAGTTCATGAGATCCTCCTTTGATCTCAGCTCATTGCCCACCTGAAAATATATGAGATATTTGTTTGATCTCTTCTCCTCCTCTTCACTAAGGATTTGTCCAACTTTTGTCTTGCAAATGAAAACCTTCCCCTACGTGGTGTTGAGGTTTTTAGCATGCCTCAACCACATCCTCAACACTTGTTGTTTCCTTCTGGCCAACAAATTCTGGACATGCCACTTCAATTTCCTCTTCAAAGGTCATTCATATGTCCAGTGTACCTTTTCCTCCTATTTCATATTCAATGTCACCCTCTCCATTTCGAATCTTATCTCCTTGAGCTCTTTTTCCATTTCTACTTGTGGCTGGCTTCTCAACCTCTCCTACACATTTCAGTAGCCATTTTCTTCCTCTGTCTTCATCCCACCTGGTTGTCTGCTGTCTACTTCACTGCTGTGAACTTGAAAAAATCCTGTTTATAGGTGAACTCAAGATTCTGATACCATCTAATGTTATCATACTGTTTCCTCCTGCCTTTTCCTGCTGTCTATAGACAAAAATTTACCTCTGATACCACTTTGGTGCAAACCCCTTCCCTCCAAAGGGATACTTGACCTCCCGATCTTAGATCATTTGAAATGATGAGTCAAAGTGACTCTTTGGGTCTCGATGAGCACCCAAAATTAATCTACCCCCACACACAAGTTTCTTCCGTAAGTGACCACAACTATGACCATGGGTTTACCTCTTCATGGTTCATACTTCAGGGATATCTTGAATCCTTCCCTCAACTTTTCTCGAAGCGCTTGTCTCCGAGCTTCCGAAATTTTTCCATGCATCTCCTCAGATATGCTGACCCCACTAGAGTTCGGACATTGCGACTTCAAGAAACTCTAGGCCTTCCACCCACAAATCTCTAACATTCTGGTTCCCAAACTATGTAATCTATTGCCACATACTCTTCTATGATCAATGGTCAAGATTGAATTGCGACTCCAGACTTCGCAACTCTAATTTCTTCAAGTTCTTGAACTTGCCAAACTTCGAAGTAACGAAACAATCCATGACTACCCTCCTCGTAGATCCCCTAGATTTGACAGTTTGGAATCATTCACCTCCCTCCAATAATGAATCTCATTCACTGAGTTTCAGTGAATACCTCAGGAACTTCTTCCCTTGAATATTTGCACCGTTCTCCCTCCTAAGCTTTGGAAATGAAATTTAACCTCGTCCTTGGCGCACGCTTGCACTTTGCATGAAACTTTGCACTACACCTCTTGAGCTTTCAAACTTTCTCATATTTCCAAGGGAATTGACCCCTCTGCTTCCTTAGAATATTTCTGATGCCCTCTTGGCAAGCTTTGCGCTCTTCCTCTTGACATTTCTGAACTTGAAACAAGTTCATGCCTTGAATCTCTCTTTGCGCTCGACAACGTCTTTCATATGGCTTCTTTAAACACTTGTCTAAGTGTTTGACTGGTGCACTCCATGCACAGGTCTTCCTCCAGAGTTTTCAACAACTATGTTTCACCTTGAGATTCAACTTCTTAGACCTCAAAGGTCTCTTCCCCTTCTGTTCCTTGAAGGGATATATGTTCCCTCTTAGAACCTTCTGCTCAAGCACTACTTGTTGAGATTACAGAGTATTCAACAACTCAGAAACCGAAAGAGATTCCACCTGTGCACACTTGCACCGGCTCGGTTCCCTCCTAGAAGAGCTCTATAGAGTCGCGAATAACTCTGTGCTATGCTTACTCCTGCACATACTTTCCTTCAGGATATTCAGTAACCCTGTCTCTTTGTGCCTCCTTTACACAATCTATTCTCCAAGGTATTTAGTAACCTTGAGGCTCCTATCTGAGTCTGTAAAATATTATGGTGTTCCCTCCTTACATGTTCTCCTTTGAACTCGAAGCAGAGTCCAGATACACACTCTTTGCGTTGGCTCACAGAGTTTCCAATACTCTGTAATGCAGTCCTTGCATTTATCCTAATGAACCTAGAAATAATCCAACAAACTTATAGACAAAGAACTCTGCCTATACCTGTATATGGAACCTTATCATACATCTACAACATAAATAAACACACAGATAACATTCATAGAAAACATAACACACATAAAACTCATAGGAAGGAAAAACTACTCCTTATATTAGCATGAATGTCTATTACAAGTGTGTACAAAATCTCAGACAACAACATAGTCTCGACTCTTCTTTTCTCTCTTAACTCTACTCCCTTAACTTCCTAATGAAATTCGATACAAAGATATTTTTACAAAAGAGGGGCTCCTTGAGCCTTTCCCTCCAAGCTACCTAACTCTAATTAATTACATTGAATTACATTCAATAGCCATCTAGTCCGAATTGGATCTAGATCTGATCAACCTGTCATCCATTAAAGGTGACCCTATATCCTACCTGTATAAAGGCAATAACTCAACTCTACCAAGCCTTACAACATTTACTTTCTTTAATTACATTTTAAAATTTAAAATTCAAGGGCAAAATGAGAGGGCTGGTGCCTCTCCCCTTCTTAAATGTGTGTTGATGTGTTGTAATGCTAACACGTTACTAAGGTGGTGTGATGCTCCTGCATCAAAAATCCACTCATGGCTTAAGAAAAACACTTCTTCAGAAAGTGCCCATTGACAGGGCCACCAAAAACTTCAGAATCCTCCAAGTTCTGCAATTTATAAGTATTATTTGAAAACACCTCAGAAATCTTGAAAGGACCAATCCACAAGGCTTCAAATTTACCATGTTTGCCTTTTTCTTTCTTGGGTGCATCCCACTTGAGCACTAGATATCCCTGCTGGAAATATTCTTTTCTTATCTTCTTGTCAAAGGCTTGCTTTATCTTCTGTTGATGGTCCTGTGCTTTGTCAAGGAGTTGCTCCCTAGTTTGTTGTACTTCTTCCATCTGTTGTATCCTCCTGACCATATCATCAGGTTCTTGTTGGTCAATATAATTGCTTAATTAATTTAAACAATCAAGTGCTACATAAATTGTCAACCCAGGGAAGTCTGTTATTTCAAAGGTAACCACGCACTATATATGCTCAATTCCAAAAGCAACCTATAGTTGTAGTAAAGGAAGTTACATTAATCACACTTTCCTCAAATAAACTGAAGTTCTAACTTAAATTACAGGAAAGAAACCTACCTATTGCATATCTTAAAGAGATGATTAATCTAAAGAATCCTGGATTACATCAAAATAACAACTACAACAGGAAAGAACAACTATTTTGTAACCAGAGAACATGACCCTATTCCCAAGCAGGAACTCCAACACCTTGTTTTTTATTAACACACTTTCATGAAAACATTAATGCATTGAAGGCTAACTCTATCTAACAGAGAACAGGACCCTTAATCCATTCCTTTAAGAAGGAACCTTTAGCACCAGTCTCTAATTAGCACACTCATAGAAATAATTGAAAGCTGACTACTTCTAATAGAGAACAGGACCCTTAATCCCTTCCTTTAAGCAATAACCTTTAGCACCAGTCTTTGATTAGCAAACTTCCTTAAATTCATCACACAAGAGTGCCAACTAAAATGATTACTAATTATCCAAGCATGAACCACATGAAAACAATGTAACGTTTGGTAAGATAGAGTTCAGTAGTGTTTCAACAAAGCATAATTCATGAAAGTAGTGTTTCAGCAAAACAAAAACTAATCAAGGCATAAACAAAAATCACACTAACACGCTATAAAACTAAAGGGTGAATCTTGTGAAGAAGGTGGGCCCTCCCTTCTCACAAGATTCCCCTGAGACGAAGAGGTTAGAGAAGGATGCTCAAAACAATCTTTTATTCATCTATCAATGTATCATATTACAATCTGGAAAATGAAGTATGTCCTTCTCTCTGAGACTTTTCTAATGCAAAAAAACTGGAGATCTCTCAAATGATGATTTCCTCTTATTTAAAGAGGGAATCCCTTCGATACAATTGATCAAAATTATAGACGTATATCTGAGTCCTATTCTTAGTCAGATCGACATTCTAAACCGGAATAGGATGTCCTAGTCTCCCGCAACAGAATGTTATTACAAGTGCTGAATGAGGTGTTGTTGTTACGGCTGGAGTAACAGTTCTTTTTTGTTGCTGTTGTTGCATGCTGTTTCGGCATTGCAAATTGCAGGCTATTTTAGCCACGATATTTGTGCTCTTGACTGTTTCAGCACTTCTACATTTCTAATCAATGGTTAAGTACGAGAGTGATGTGAAATTATATGCAAAACAGATTAAACTTATAGTAAAGAGAAGAGACGTTATATACCTTTGGAAAGATAAGATAAAGTGATAATATGAGTTTAAATGTGAGTGATCAAGAGTGTAATAGTGGAAAACAGTATGGGCAAAAAGGTACATTGTGTGGTCCTAACATCCCCCCCAACTTAAAGTGTTGCATGTCCTCAGGCAACTTCACTCTGAATCAGAGTCTGAATATCGACTCCGAGCGTGCAAGTTACTCAAGCAGTAGCTATGGGAGGTACTGTCCATTGGCGCTCTGAACCCTTGGATCCATTGTAACCTTTGCCAATCTGTTGTTTCTATCTTCTTAGGCATCTTATAATGGATTTGATATCTTTCTATTGGAAACCAGAGGATAGGAAAATAAAACCAGTACCCTATCCAACTTTCAACACATTGCTGAACACACTGGATGTAGTTAGGTACCCTGGAGATCGCTACGTCAAGGTTAGTGGGGCTAAAAGGATCGTGTTCCTATATTTTCTCATTGGATTGATGCCAAAACAAGTTATTTTCCTGGAGGGAAGCAATCTCTATGGATCTGATGAAGTGTTGACAATCCTGAAGCACTGTTGATTGTAGCTGCTGGACATGTTTAGTCATCCCTGGTTTCTTTAAGAACTGATAATATTCTGTGACAAAGGTGGCTGCATTCTGTGGTTCTGGTCTTATCCAGAGAAGGCGGTTATCTTCATTGTGCTTGGCAGCCAAGAAGTCATCTTGCCAAAAAATCTGATTGTGGAGACAGGAGGTGAACGCCCGAATATGGATATCCCTGACAAGAGGATTAAGGTTCAGCTGCCTGTTCTCGGGGATGGCCTCGTTATGAAAATACGCCTCACAGAGGAGGTGCTGGTCCCTAGCAGATGCTTCTGTAAAGGTTTTGACAAAATCTGCTGGGTGTAGTACTGCATGGGGTCTGCCTTCTGTGATTGATTTGATCTGAAACCATGTAAGTCGCTCCATAAGGAACAAGGAGTAATTGCAGGATGGTTTTATTGTGGCCAATAGCTTTTGTGCCAAGTCAAATATCAGGGCCAATATGCCTTTCAACTCCTTGTTCTATTTCTTAAGGGCATGAGCTTCCTGGCGTGTCTTCTCTAAAGCTTCCCAATTTGAGTAGGTATGATTTATCCAGATTTGTCTATGCTCTTGCAGGCTTTTGGCCTGTGTTGCAGCATATTATTTCTTCCATTTTTGTATTACTACCTGCTCATCGCATGGCTGAGTCTGTGTTTCAGTGTTGCAAGTAGTGGGGTGAGGTAAGGTCTGAGTAGATTGTTCCACAAAAGTGTGGAGATTGATCTAGTTGGGAGGTGTAAATTCCTCAATAGGCGTTGTCTGTACAACCTTGTTAACAAAAATAGGGGTTTCAATTGTTGTAATGTAGGGCTCAGTCTTAATCTTGGGAGGTCCTACTAGTTCTTGTGTTTCAACTGTAGCTGGTTCTTGTGTGACAGCTATAGCTGGTTCTTGTGTAACAACAGGTTCTTCTTCTTTAACTACAAGAGTTGAAGGAGTAGGGGGAGATCCTGGAATTGGGACTTGAATTACCTTATAGCCTGCTTGATAGTAAATATCCCCACATTGACAACACATATATTCTTTACACGGGC
This sequence comes from Picea abies, assembly GCA_900067695.1. Classification (NCBI taxonomy): domain Eukaryota; kingdom Viridiplantae; phylum Streptophyta; class Pinopsida; order Pinales; family Pinaceae; genus Picea; species Picea abies. Next base: position 21,781 of record CBVK0110082625.1, read on the forward strand.
TCTCTGTTGTAGTCCCTTCTAACATGGTTGTTATACGAGCTAGGGTGTACAAATTAATTTCCTTCTTGTGTGCTTCCTTTGCCCTGGCTAATTCTTGCTTGTATGCTTCCAGTTTGGACTTTAAAAACTCGTTTTCTTGCAAGACAGAGGCCATTGTTGGTTCTGGTTGAGGGATGACTGGTTCTTGCATGGCAGTCACAGCCTCACTGGTTCTTGTGGAGAAGCTACAGGAATGGCAGTTGATTCTTATGTTTCATCTTCTTGATGTAAGGAAAGTAACGTTGCAACACCCTGGACCTTTGATTCCTGTATCTCAGTATCATTATCAACAACTGGTTCTTGTGTTTCAACCACTAAATGAGTAGCTGGTCTTTGTGTTTCAGCTACAGAATGGGTAGCTGGTTCTTGTGTTTCAGCTATGGAGTGGGTAGCTGGTTCTTGTGTTTCAACTACAAAATGGGTAGCTGGTTCTTGTGTTTCAGCTACAGAATGGGTAGCTGGTTCTTGTGTTTCAGCTACGGAATGGGTAGCTGGTTCTTGTGTTTCAACTACTTTATTTGAGACAGATGGTGTCGCAACACCCTGGGCATCTGGTTCTTGTGTTTTAGTGCCCGTGGGTGGAATAGGAAAAGATTCCAGGATTTGGGAGGTTGGAGGTGTACGAGGTATTAGTCGGATGGGTTGGGGGTCTAGGGTAGTGGCCATAATAGCTGGTCTTGTTGAGGCCCGTGTTCGTTTTCTTTGTAAGAAGGGTGGAAAGAAGGGAATTTTCTTTCGTTTACATGGGGATTTTTCCTCAATGATGGGGTAGGGGGGATTTTTCGGCTCAGAGTCATCACTCAGAATATGAAGGGCGGGAGTGGATGATTCTGGTAAAGTATGAGGCGGGCTTGGTATGGCAGGGGGGGTTAATTGGACTGATTGGTTCCACCGAGTTTTGGGGTTGCTGTTCCTGGAGGTTTTTGGGAATTTCAGCAGCTTCTTGGGGGTTTATGGGTGGGTTGTTTAGTGGAGGGTTTTGTTGGGAAAACCCCTTTGGATAAGCAGTTGGACGAGACTGTGATGGGTGAGTGAAAGGGTGGTATCTTTAGCCTTTCTGTAGTAGTGCGCCATATTTTTCAGACAACCCAGCAAATAATAAGGAATATTCACCCATCTATTATGCTGTAAATGAGACAACAGAAGAAAGTCGTGCTGGTAAACTACCTAGTATCGGCCTTCGCAGGTAAGGTAATTTTTGATGAATCTTGCAACTTTTGGCCATGGGAGTGGCAATGAGCTAAGTTGAACACCCTGGCCTTTAAATTCAATTTGTTCTTCTGGAAAGAAGAAGTTCTACTGGGCATTCCGAATGATATGTTTATGGATGAACATGCGAATGCCATCGGTAGGGAGGCCTGAGACCTATGCTATATCCTCTTCTATTACTGAAATTCAAACCCCTTGAACAATATAATGGTCTTCCTGAAGGTTTTGAGTGAATTGCAGGACTTGTTGTTCATCATACCTCTGTAGTCTCTGAAAATAACTGAGCCATCCTGCCTGCTGAAAGATTTGATAAGCTACTGGATAATGTTCTAACATGGCTGTCGTGGTGGGCTCGTTTCGTATAACAGAGCCTCCCATAGTTACCATCTCGGTAAAATACACCATCAAAGATTTTGATTAACATCTTCTATGCAGAGTGAGTTTTCTGAGTGAAGGTATGCAAATGGTGGTAAAACATGTGAAAGGATGGTGAAATAGGAACGATGGTGGTGAATTCGTGTGAAATGATGGTATAAAAGATTTGATATGTCCTCCCCCCGTCAAGTGCGGCTAATAATTATTGCACTCGAGTGGTCATAATGATTTGGAATCTTCTCATTAACTATAGCTTAACTGCATTACATAAAATTTACATACCTCACCTTACCTTCTGATTCATGCTGCAAACAAAATATAATGCCTGTCCATGGTAGTTCTGCAGTGGTCATGGTAGAGACTTTTGATTTATTAGATGAATTGTATCAAGGATTTGCTAACTGGAAGGACGAACTATAGTATGAGAGCATAAAAGCTTGCTTATGGATAATGTTGAGAAGTTGGTGTTTCAACAACAGAAAAGAACGGGGCGAAACAATTGCTGGATGGTGTTGTTTCGTCGATGAAGAAAGTGAGGAATTGCTGGACTGTAGTGTTTTGGTAATAGGGAGAGGGAGGAAATTTGTTGTGAATGGTGTTTCAGTAATGGGAAAAATGATGAAAAGTTATTGACAATGGTGTTTCAACAATGGGGAGAATGATGAAAAGTTATTGACAATGGTGTTTCAGCAACAGAAAAGAAAAGGTGAAACAATTGCTGGATGGTGTTGTTTCGTCTATGAGGAAATGGGGGAAAGTGGTAAAAGGTTGCTGAACAGTGATGGGGAAAATGATGAAAAGTTGCTGACAATAGTGTTTCAGTAATGGGGAGAATGATGAAAAGTTGCTGACAATGGTGTTTCAACAATGGGGAGAATGATGAAAAGTTGCTGACAATGGTGTTTCAGCAACAGAAAAGAAAAGGAGAAACAATTGTTGGATGGTGTTGTTTCGCCTATGAGGAAATGGAGGAAAGTGGTAAAAGGTTGCTGAACAGTGATGGGGGTGTGGGGTTGATGATAGTGGTGTTTTAGTAATGAAGAAAAGGGAACGAATTGCTGACAGTGGTGTTTAAGCAACAGAGGAGAGTCAAAAGTGCTGAACAGTGGTGTTTCAGCATCGGGAAAGCTTGTCTCTTTGTGAAGTAGGATCATCCTTTCCTAGTGTCCTGTGCTTCGATCAGGAATCTGCAAAAATCGCTTGTAACATGGTATTTCTTGACAGGGATTATTAGTAAATAAAATCTAATCTAATACTAAAGAAATTAACTTAAAAGAATTAATTGCAATGAGGGGTAGGAGCCCCCTCTAAGAAGAGGTAGTGGGAGTCTGCCATGCATGTGGCCTTAAAATCTTCTTTGGAAATAGGGTGATGGTACAGACGGAGCCGATGACCATTTACAAGTAATAGTGTTTTGGAGTCATCTATTGTGAGGAGCCTTACTGTTCCATTGGGGAAAACAGTGTCTACTTCGTAAGGTCCAAGCCATCTTGTACGTAGTTTCCCTTGAAATTCTTTGAACTGGAGTCATACAATAGGGCCCAATTACCTTTTTGGAACTGTTTGTTCTTAATAGTTTTATCATGCCATTTTGATCTTTGTTGTTGAATTATGGTTGTCTGCTGAATGGCATCTAGTATTTTCTCCTCCAATTCATTAAGCTGCTGCAACCTGTCTGTCTGTGCATCGGTTAAATCAAGGTTGACAGCTAAAGCAGTCCTTAAGGTTTTTATTTCAAATTCCACAGGAAAGACATCACTCTTTCCATAGACTAATTCATAGGGAGAGAATCTTGTAGTATTTCTCCAGGTAGTTCTGTAGGCCCATAATGCTTCAGGGAGTCTGTAGGACCAATCCTTTCTATTTTCCTTCATTGTTTTTGTGAGAATGGCTTCTATTACTTTGTTTGTGCTTTCCACCTGTCCATTGGCTTGGGGGTGGTATGCTGTAGTCATTCTATGTTGAATATGATATTCTTGAAGGGTGGATTTGAAACCATGAGAAGTGAAAGGAGGTCCTCCATCTGTAACTAATTCTCTTGGCACTCCAAATCTGATGAAGATGTCTTTAAATAAGAAATTTATAACTGCTTCTTTGGTTGCTCTATGGAGGGATTTGGATTCCACCCATTTAGTCATGTAGTCTGTGCAGACCACTATGTAAACTTTTTTATTTTATGGAGGGTTGATGGGTCCTACAAAGTCTAAGGCCCATCTTTCAAATGGTTCAAGTACTATCTGGGGGTTTAATGGCATTTCATCTCTATAATTAGGTTGGCCTACTCTTTGGCAGCTATCACAAGCCCATACATATTTCTTTGCATCTTTGAAGAGTGAGGGCCAATAGTACCCCATCCTGAGAATTTTATGAGCTGTTCTCTTATCAACAAAATGCCCTCCACAAGGGCCATCATGACAAGCTTTTAGTAGATCATAAACCTCATCTTATGTAATGCACCTTCTGATTTCTTGATCAGGTCCTGTATGGAAAAGACACCCACTTATCCAACTATACCGAGCACTTTGATGAATGATTCTTCTTTTCTCTCGGTGGGATAGGTGTGGTGGTAACTTCCCTGCAACCAAGTAGTTAGCAATGTCTGCATACCAAGGTGAGTGGGCAGAAACTACAAATATATATTCATCAGGAAAGGAATCATCTACTGGGGTATCATCATCAGGTGTCAATCGAGAAAGGAAATCAACAACTACATTCTCTTTTCCTGGTATATCTACAATTGTAATATCAAATTCTTGCAATAATAGTAGCCATCTGGTGACTCTAGCATTTGTGATAGGTTTGTTCATTAAGTATTTGATAGCTGAGTGATCAGTATGGACAAAAGTAGAATAGCCAGTAATGTAATGTCTAAATTTATTAATGGCATAGATAACTGCTAAGAATTCCTTCTCGGTGACTGTATAATTGAGTTCAGCAGGAGTCATATTCTTGCTGATGAAATAGATGGCATAAGGGAGATGATTTTCTTCTTGTCCCAAGACAACTCCTATTGCAGTATCTGAAGCGTCGGAGGATATATGAAAGGGAAGTGTCCAATCAGGTCCTCTAAGAATAGGAGCTGTAGATAACTGATGTTTAAGTGTGTTAAATGCTTCCTGACAAGAATTAGTCCATTTGAATTCAACATTTTTCATCAGTAAAACAAACAGGGGAGAAGCTATTTTGAATTTGTTTTTGATAAATCTTCTGTAGTATCCAGCATGTCCTAGAAAACTTCTTACGTCTGTTTGGGTTTTGGGAGTAGGAAGATCCTTAATGAATTGTATCTTGGATGGGTCTACCTGAATTCCTTGAGATGAGATAAAATGTCCAAGCACTATTCCTTCACTCATCATCATATGACATTTTTCTGTACTTAAGGAGATTTGGGCTTGTATGCATCATTTGAGTACTTTCTCAAGGTTTTGTAGTGCTTCTTGAAAAGAAACACCATAAGGAGTAAAGTCATCCATAAAGATTTCCATAGAGTCATTAAGCATATCATAAAAGATTCCTAAAACTGCTCTTTGGAAGGTTGCTGGTGCATTACATAGTCCAAATGGAAGGACTCTATAAGCAAAGGTTCCCAAAGGGCTAGTAAAAGTGGTTTTGTCTTGATCTTGAGGTGCAATTTTGATCTGGTTATACCCACTGAAACCATCTAAAAATGAGAAAAATTTCTTCCCTGACAAATTGTCTAACACCTGATCAATGAATGGTAATGGAAAGTGATCTTTTTGAGTGGCTTTATTTAAAGCTCTATAATCCACACATACTCTCCATTTCCCATTTTCCTTAGGAACTATTACCAATGGGGAAACCCATTCACTGTCTGATATCGGATAAATAAACCCTGCATTGAGCAATTTTTGAAGTTCTTCTTTGAGAATTTCTCTTAAATTAGGGTTCATTAGTTGTTGATATTGGCAGATTGGCCGACAATCTTCTTTAATATATATTCGATGAGTACATAATTCAGGAGAGATTCCTTTCATATCTGTATAATCCCATGCGAATGCTTCTTTATTTTCCAGAAGTAACTTCATTAATTGTTGTGTTTCAGCATCTGTCAGATTAGGGTTTATGTTCAATGTTTTGCTAGGTTCAATTTCTACTGGTATGCTTTTAGAGGAGATGGTGCTAGATGTTTGAGGTGGGCTTTCCGAGTTGAGGTTTTCTTGATTATCAGACTCCAAAAGTGCAGTTAGTTGGTTATGAGTTTCTAGGGTCACAGAGTAGGGTTCACAAATAAAATTATTAATTACTTCATCCTCGATAGAGTCTTTCAGGCTTAGAGCTTGTCCGATAGTCAAAAGGGGTTGAGTAGGTTGATCATCAAAATCTATCCATACAAAATTATCATTATTAATCAGGGGTGTAGCGTGAGGGTAGAGGGTAATTTGTTTAGTTTCGTAACCGTTTGAAATTGTCATTGAACCTGATCTACAGCTGATAAAAGCATCTGCTGTGGCTAGCCAAGGTCTACCCAAAATTAGAGGGTGGCCCCCCAACTTTGTTTTGGGTTGTAGTACCACAAAGTCAGCTAAATAATTCCAGGATTCTACAGAGATACTGAGGTCTTCAATGACTCCTTCTGGTTTAATTGTGGATCGGTCAACCAATTCTAGGATAGTTGGGGTGTCTCTGAGTTCATTTTGCAGTTGTAGCAGTTGTAAGGTTTCTAGATTCATGATATTGATAGCGGCACCTAGGTCTACTAGAACTCGAGGGATTATCGTTTTTCCAACTTGTACTGAAATGGTAGGGTGGCCGGGATCACCATATTTAACTGGGGGAGCTTTACCTGACATTAGTGCAGACAAATCTCCCATAACATGGACTGTAAGGGGATCCTTAATTTTCCTACCAGGATTTTTAACACAAATGTATTGCATCATCCTGGCATAGATTGGTACGTCTCGAAGTGCTTGTAGTAGAGGAATTTTGACATATAAATTTTGTAACTCCCCTAGAAGATTGAAGGCTAGTGGCTCCAATGTTTTAGTCAAGGCTAAACGCTCAGGAAATGGTGGTTTTGCTGTTTCAGCGGCATTGTTAGAGGATGATTGTACCTCTTCATGTACATCATGATTTTTTGTTTCCTCTTTATCAGAAGAGGTAACATCAGCTATGGTGGGTTCCACTATTCTCCCAGATCGTAAATGAATATCGTTGCATTGCATAGGGAGAAGAGAAAGTGTAGGCTGGTTATAAATATCAATGCACTGCACAGCTTTATTATTTGGTTTAGGGTTAGGTTGTACAGGTAGCTGGGGTCTCATCGTTTGATTGTTCGGGGGAGTACCTGCTGGTAAGGAGAGTGGTTGTAGGAATTGCGATTGAGGTAATTGATTTTGGAAGGGGGGTTGTTGTCCTCTCCAATTTTGATTCCATTGGTTCTGATATGGTTGTTGTTGTTGTGGAGGCCAAGGTGTCCACATTGATGGATCAACAAAGGGTGGGTTAATTTGTTGCATGGGTGGGTAATTCATTTGATTAGGATATTGCATTTGATTATAGGGGGGGTAACTCATTTGATTGAAAGAAGGATAATTATTCCAACGATTAGAAGATGTAAATGGCATGTTAGGATTCATACCTTGTCCCCGCGATTTCCATTGCCTCCTCTGTGTCAACAAATAGACAACTTCACCTTCTTCGTCCATTGGTTGTAATGCTGCCTTGATCCCTGGTAAAGATGGACATTGTTGGGTTTCATGATCTTTATCACAGATGGTGCAGATTGGATTTTTGTCCAATGGACATTCTCTTCATGGGTGCTTGTCTCTGCATTGAGAACAAAAGATGGACAGGGATGCTTCTGCTTCTGCTTGCTTCTTCTTAATCTGTAGGGTGTCAATTTGTGAGGCAAAAGAGCTTAACATTTTAGTTTTGAAACCTTCAAGTAAATTACCTATCTTGGCTCTTGTTTCTCCCCCACTGGCTGATTTTTGGACTCTTGAAAATGTGGTGTCCCTGCTGTTTGATCTATTTCTTGAAGCTCCTCTTGAACAACTTTTGCATAAATTAACAATTTCATTGTATGATTCCTTTGATATGTCCCCTTTTCCAAGCATATTCAGCATATCTAGACAGTCATCCCTTACTCCTTTTAATAATATAGTTTTGAGAATATCTTTAATTACATTGGGGTGACTAGATCTTTGTAGGTTATACTGTAGCCTTTCTACAAAGTCCTCCATGTTCTCATCCTCTTTCTGCATCATCTTAAATAGCTCCTCCCTCTTTTCTCTTGTTCGGAAATAGTCCTGGTACTTGTTCAAGATTTTTTTTTTCATTTGGTCCCATGTTGTGATTACATGGCCTCCAAGACTCATAAACCGAATTTCTGTTTCATTTGGTCCCATGTTGTGATTACATGGCCTCCAAGACTCATAAACCATCTTAGTGCATTCCCTTTTAGTGTTGTTGGAGATAAATTTAGTTTCTGAGCATTAGAAATGTAATCATAGCTTCTACATAATATATCAAACTCAAACAGAAATTCATCAGGATCCTCTGAAGATAAACCATGAAAATTAGGCAATGCTAAGAGTGGAATATTTTTCATGGGGGATGCTCCTCTAGGGAGATCGCTAATAGGAAATCCTAATGTAGAGAAAGAATTTTCATCTTTTACCTCTCCTTCATGATCTGCATGTTCTTCATGATGCAATTGTTCATTATACTCATCCATGTTTTCCTCTATCTTCTCCTCTGCTGCACTTGCTCTTTCCTCAATGTCTCCTACTGGCTTTTGGACTGTCTCCGAACTCCAAACTTCTTTCCTTGTTCCAAAAGCTGCTTGGAATGAAGGCTGGGAGGGTTGCTTTTGAAAGTTTGGTCATTGAGTAGCAAACTCAGACTTTGATAGGATGTCGTCGATGTAAGTCTTTCTTCCTCCTTTTCCTTTTCCCTTGCCACCTGTAGGGTTAGTGTCTTTGGGGTCTTTGGGATTTTTCATACAATATTTTTATCTAAAGAGAAAAAAGAATCATAAATGCTTTTGAAATCTATAGCTACCTTCCCCGGCAACGACACCAAAATGTTGGTCACTATAATTGCTTAATTAATTTCAAACAACCAAGTGATACATAAATTATCAACCCAGGGAAGTCTTTTTATTTCAAAAATAACCACGCACTGTATATGCTCAATTCCGAAAGCAACTTAAAGTTGTAGTAAAGGAAACTATACTAATCACATTCTCTTGAATGAACTGAAGTTCTGAATTAAATCACAGAAAAGCAACCTCCCTATTGCAATTTTAAAGATTAATCTAAGAATCTTGGATTACATTAAAATAATACTTGCAACAGGAAAGAACAACTATTCTACAATCAGAGAACAGGACCCTTACTCTCAAACAGAGACTCCAGTACTGACACTCTTTCACGAAAACAGTAATGTAGAAAAAGATAACTCTATCTAGCAGAGAACAAGGCCATCTAGCTCCCTCCTTTCTAAGCAGGAACCTTAAGCCCTATTTTTGTTTAGCACACTTGTGAAATTGAGATTACAGAGAATAGGATGGTCTGATCCCTTCCTTTCTGAGCAGGGACCCTTAACCCAGTCTCTGGCTAGCACACTTGCAGGAATAATGGGAATCTACAGAGGACAGGATGTTCTAATTCCTTCCTTTCTGAGTAGGAACCCTTAACCCAATCTATGGCTAGCACACTTGCAGCAGTAAATGAAATCTACAGAAGACAGGATGTTCTGATTCCTTCCTTTCTGAGCAAGAACCCTTAACCCAATCTCTGACTAGCACACTTGCAGCAGTAAATGAAATCTACAAAAGATAGGATGTTTTGATTCCTTCCTTTCTGAGCAGGAACCCTTAACCCAATCTCTGACTAGCACACTTGCAGCAGTAAATGAAATCTACAAAAGACAAGATGTTTCGATTCCTTCCTTTCTGAGTAGGAACCCTGAACCCAATCTCTAACTAGCACACTTGCAGCAGTAAATGAAATCTACAGAAGATAGGATGTTCTAATTCCTTCCTTTCTGAGCAGGAACCCTTAACCCAATCTCTGGCTAGCCTCATATAATCATCACACAAGATTGCTAATAAAAAGGATTACAAATTTCATTCAATAAACTAAGACAGAGTCAGTAGTGTTTCAGCAAAGCGGAATTCATTAAAAACAGTGTTTCAGCAAACAAACGTTAACCAAAGAATAAACAGAAATTGTATTAACACACTTCTAAACTAATGGGTGAATCTTGTGAAGAAGGTGGGCCCTCCCTTCTCACAAGATTCCCCTGGAATGGGAAAGATAGAGAAAGATACTCAAAGCAGTCTTTTATTCATCTATCAAAATATCATGTTACAGTCTGAAAATGAAGTACATGTCTCTCTCTCTCTGAAGCTTTCAATACATAAAACTTGGATTCCTCGAATGAAGAATTCCCCCTCCTTTAAAGAGGGAACCTCCTCGATACAATATATCAAAAATTACAATGTATATCTGAGTCCTATCTTTAGTCGGATCTTCTTTCTAAACCAGAGCAAGATGCCCTGATCTCATGCAACATAAATGCTATTACAGGAAATGGATGAGGTATTGTTGTTACGACTGGAGTAACAACTTCTTCTCGTAGTTGTCGATGTTATTTCATCATCGCAATTCACGGGCTGTTTCAGCCACGTGAATTGTGCTCTTGACTGTGTCGGCTTTGGTGCTTGTTGACTGCTGACTGTAATGGCTTCCTTTGTGTTTCAACATCGTTGGTCCTGGCAGTCTCCTCTGTGTTTCAGCATCTGCATCTCTAGACTGTGTAATAGCTCTGTGTTTCAGCATCTGCGACTTCGGACTGTGTGACAGTTCTGTGTTTCAGCAACAATGACCTCAGACTGTATAATAGCTCTGTGTTTCAACATCTGCGACCTCAGACTGTGTAACAGCTCTGTGTTTCAGCATCTGCGAGTCCGACTGTGTAACATTTCTATGTTTCAGCATCTGCGACCTGGACTGTGTTTCAGTAGGCTTCAAATGCTAGTCTGCAGTCTAATCAATGGTTAAGTACAAAAGTGATGTAAAATATTATGCAAAATAGATTAAATGTATAGTAATGAGAAGGGACGTTGTATACCTTTCAAATGATCAGATGAAGTGATATTATGAGTCTAAATACATGTGATCAAGGGTATAATAATGGCAAAAAGTATAGGCAAAAAGGTACATTGTGTGGTCCTAACAAGAAGCAGGGATACTTGATCTTATACATTTAGATGTATGTGGCCCGATGTCTTCGGCATCGTTGACTGGTTCCCTATACTATGTTGTATTCATTGATGGCTTCTCTCGAAAGTCATGGATTTTCTTCATGAAGACCAAAGGACAGTTCTTCAGCTGGTTCCAAGAGTTCAAAGCTGTTGTGGAGAATGAGATAGGGAAGAAAATCAGAGTCCTGAGATCAGACAATGGGGGTGAGTATACCTCTAAGGAGTTCATGGACTTATGTGCAGGAGAGGGCATCAAGAGGGAGTTGACTGGTCCTTACAACCCACAGAAGAATGGGGTTTCAAATAGGAAGGACAGGGCCATTGTTGGGGCTGTGAGAGCCATGCTACATGATCAGGGGCTGCCACTATTTCTATGGGTTGAGGCATGCTACACTGCAGTTTATCTGCAAAACAGGAGTCCCCACAAGGTTGTGGGGAGAATGACTCCTGAGGAGGATTTCTCTGGGAAGAATCATGAGGTAGGGCACCTTCGTATTTTTGGGTGCATCACATTTTCATATGTCCATTCTGAGAAGAGGAAAAATCTGGAGCCCACGACAGAGAAAGGAATATTTGTTGGGTACAGTGAGACTTCAAAGACTTTCTGTATATACCTTCCTTCCATGAGGAAGACTGTCTTGAGGAGGGATGTCAAATTTGAGGAGGACAAAGACTTTAGGAAGTCTAGAGGGACAGAGAAGGGTGATCAATCTTCACCACAGATTCAGGTGAGTCTACATCAGACTATAGTGAAATAGAGTTTGGAGCCACCAGTTTTAGGGACGACAAGTTCACAGGTGACAAGGCCATAGGATTCAGGTTCATAGGCTACTGGTCGACAGGTTTCAGGATCAGGTACTTCAAAGTCTACTTCAGGATCTTTTTCTTCAGGAGATGGGGTTGAGCAGGGAGAGTCCCCTCCACAGGACACTACTTCAGATAGGAGGAATCCCAAGTGGCTTCAGGACACTTTGAGGGAGGCACAGGGTTCAGTGGGGAATCCCAGATAGGCAGTGAGGGAGAGTCAACCTCCCGAGAGGTTTTGCAGCTACATCGCGATGGTGAGAAGTATTTGAGAGTCTGAGCCTTCCACTTTTGAGGAGGCCACTGGTAGACAGGTATGGAGAGATTCCATGATGGAAGAGTACAATTCCATCATGAAGAACGATGTATGGGAAGTTGTTCCTAGACCTGAGGGGAAGTCAGTGGTGACTTCCAGGTGGCTCTATAAACTAAAGCATGCCACAAATGGCAGCATTGAGAAGTACAAAGCTCGCTTTGTGGCTTGGGGGTTTTCACAGGTTGAGGGAGTCAACTATGATGATACCTTTGCACTGGTTTCTAGATACACTTTGATTAGGGCAATGATCTCCATTGTAGCAAAGATGGGTTGGAAGATCCACCAAATGGATGTGAAGACCGCATTTCTGAATGGTCTTATTGAGGAGGAGGTGTATATTGAGCAACCATTGGGCTTTGAGGTGCATGGGAGAGAGTCTCATGTGTGTATACTAAAGAAGGCATTGTATGGGCTGAAACAAGATCCTAGAGATTGGTATTCGAGGATAGATGTCTATTTATAGTAGTTGGATTTTAAGAAGAGTGAGGCAGATCCCAACCTATACTTCATTGTGGTTGGAGAGGATCCTCTCATTCTTCTACTATATGTGGATGATATTTTCATTACAGGGGTAGAGAGACTCATCAACAGCTACAAGGAGAGCCTTGCTTCAGAGTTCAAGTTGACTGACATTAGACTGATACATTACTTTTTTGGATTGGAGGTTTGCCAGGAGCCTAGACACATCTTTCTGGGACAGGGGAAGTATGTGTGTGACATACTAAGCATATTTCAGATGGGAGATAGTAGGCCCATGATGACTCCAATGATTACCAACTGGAAGAAGCTTCATGTTTCTAAGTCACAGTTGGTGGATTCCACTTTGTATCATCAGTTGATAGAATCAATGATGTATTTGGTCAATACCAGGCCAGATATTTGATTTATTTTCAACACTCTCAGTCAATTCATGGTGGAGCCTAGGAGAGTGCACTGGGTGGTAGCAAAACATGTGCTCAGGTATCTTTGTGGTATGGTAGATTATGGTTTGGATTATCAGAGAGGAGATGGAGTTCGTCTAGCTGGCTATACAGACTTGGATTGGGCAAGATGTATCAGTGATAAGAAAATCACTTCAGGGTGTTGCTTTGGATTGGGATCAGCAGTTGTGTCTTGGTTCAGTCAGAAACAAAAGTTAGTGGCTTTGAGTTCTGTGGAGGATGAGTATATGGTAGCTAGTCAGGCCAATTGTGAGGCCCTTTGGCTTCACAAGATGCTGGTGGGATTGTTCAGTGTGCAGTTGAGGCCTACTGTGATTTACTGTGATAATCAAAGTTGCATTAAACTCTCGGAGAATCCAATTTTTCATGAACGGTCTAAGCATATCGAGATTCGTTATCACTTCATCTGTGACTATGTTCAGAGAGGAGCTGTGGAGCTACAATACATATCTACAGAGGAGCAGGTTGCAGACATACTCACCAAGTTGTCATGGATCTAGAAACACAGCTTTTGGGAAGTAAGAAATGGCAAAACAACCATATTTTGGGAGGACGCATGAAAACAGGAACCTAGAATGGAAAAACTGGGCCGGGAGGAACTACAATAGGAGCTGATTGCGCAAGGAAAAACCACAGTCTACCATTACCGAAAACAAGAAATAGATTGCAACAAATGGAGAATATGGAACATTCTCACCCGATAGAATAGAGACCAAACCGCAACAATAGTAAAAGAGGTGGAGGAGGAATTGGGGAGACGAAAAATTGCAGTCATGGATGGAAATGACCAGCTAAGATGGGGGCACATAGATGGGGGGAACTCAATCTAAAATAATTCTGACACTATATAGCAGACCAAGACCAAGAAGACCCGAAGCATCAATGGGATAAGCTCTGGAACAACCCCCATTGGACAAAAATAAAAATCTTCCAGTGGTTAATACTCCACAATCGAATTCTAACTTGGGAAAACCTAAGGAAGAGAGGATTCATAGGTCCTTCTAGATGTCACTTATGTGAAGCAAAGGAGGAAACAACGAACCATCTCCTGGACGAATGTACCTACACAACAAAAGTCTGGGACTAGGCGACAGGCATCTTCCGTCAGTCCAATAGGATCATAGGTAATATATCCTCAACTATCAACATCTAGAAAGAGAACAACAGCGAAAAAAAAGAGGTGAATCTCTGTTGGACCATCATCCCCGGTATGATCATATGGGCAATATGGAAGGAAAGGAACCGACTCATCTTCAGGAACCAAAGTTGGACGACAAGAAAGATCAAGGAAACACTAATATCCATAACAAGAGAAACGATACAGAGACGCAATTACCAAATAGGAAGAGCGCAACTCACAGACCAGTACCTTTGATTTCTAGAGGCTTTTCAACTGAAAGATGGACGCAAACCCAACTAGGTAAGATGACCACCGCAACTACAAGTAGGTGAGCACAACTAGAAACCACCACCAGAGGGCTCTCACAAGATGAATTTCGATGGGGCGTCGAAAAGTAACCCAGGATGGACAAGAATGGGAGGAGTAATCAGGGACAGTTAAGGAAAAATCAAATAAATGTACACTGGGAGTCTAGGAAACTCAACCAACAATGTTGTTGAATTTGGAGCCCTGGAGACCGGCGTCAAGATTCTACACTGGGAAGGGATGACCAATGATATAGTGGAAGGAGATTCCATGTTGGTCATCAACATAGTAAGGAGACTCCAAAACGGTACCAAAGTGGGCCACTGGCGCTTGGCTCATTCCCTACAAAAAATTCAGTAGCACTTGCAGATGGGTATCACAGTGGAGTTGTGCTAGGTATGAAGGTCAACAAATGGACTAGCAGACATAATTTCTAATGAAGGGTTCGACAAGGAAGGACTATAACTAGATTCCATATGGAGTAACATCCTGAATGGTTAGTTCTGAATAGACTGCATCCAACTAGCGGCAAAGGACTATGACGACAACCGAAGTATGAACGACCGCATCGAGGTTGGAGGCGCAGAAATAATTGAAGGGCACGTAGGATCCAGGCAGAATCTAGCAGGTCACCACTTAACCATGAGTTACAATGCAAATCTTGGTCACACCACAAGAGGAGGTATGACACTACGGTCCTGTCAATAGAAAGAAATACAGGGGTTGTCTGTGGGAGAGTAGAATGGATAACTAGCAGGCAACAACGAACAAAGACCAAAAGGGTTAGTCGTGGGTAGGTATGGGTACACCTCACCCATGTACAGATACAGGGGGGGG
>CBVK0110082625.1:36964-53668 GCA_900067695.1 Picea abies
GGGGGGGGGGGGATGATTGGAGTATAGCATGCAAGGCCAAGGATTGGCATAGGGATGACGAAAGGGGTCCCAAGAGCACACACCTTGAAACAGTGAAAAAGGACCAGAAGGTACAACTTTATGGGAGACCCATGATTACCCAGATAAGCTGTAGCTAGGGAAATCTCATAAAAGAAGAAACATCAGGGATAGCCACAGACCAGAGAGAAGAAATTACAGAGGCCATCCGACATATTAGGAAGGGGTGAATAGAAATGAAGGACGAATTCAAGACAAGAACCACCAAAATCAAACCTAGATGGTGAGAATAAAGAATACCCAAAGTAAGAGGGGCCCCTAGGGGGAGGAACTTCCAACAAGTGCCAGGAAGATCACAAGGATGGAGCAGGTGGCCAGAGAAGCTAAGGGTACCTTTATCATGTAGGTCGATCCAAAGGGCAAAGTGGTCATCGACAGGTGGGAGAGAGAAGTCAACAGCACGTGCTAGGGCAAAGCCTGGGCAGAACTCATTCGAGAAGTGGATGGGATAAGGGACCCAGGAGCCACCCAGTCGAGAACAACCCTCTACCACAAAACGATGGAGGAATCTTGGCGGAAAAAAATGTTGATAGGCAAGATGAGCGTTGATAGGAAAGCGACCAGCAGGGAGGTTGTCCGGGACCACAAGAAGTAGTACACGGAAATTCAGAGCTGCCTCAGCAACCTTGAGTCTAGTGCAAGAAGAATAACAGAGGACCAAAGGAGCCAAAACGAAAAAATGGAACGAATGGCAGGACAATTCAACCTCTACCTACGATATGTCCACCACATGGACATCACCCTAGCAGACTGATGTAGAGCACCAACCTGTATTAGAAATACGCGCATGGTGGAGCAGAGGAAGGAGAACGAGGCAAGAAAGGAAGGAGAGGAAAGCCATCCCATCCTCTTGGACTAGTGCAGTACCAACCCCTGGTCAAGTTGTTTATTAGTGTAGGAGCCACCCATTTTCTACGTTTTTGTCTTACATATATATATATATATATATATATATATATATATATATATATATATAATATATATATATATATATATATGTTATGGTATAGTTTTTCAAACTAGTTTTTGGAGACTAGGTCGGTTTCCGAGGGTGGCGACTTAGCCCTCCACCCCCATTTTTGTAGACAACACAACTTTGAGATCCGTGATCTGATTTCCTTTTTGACAGATCAGGGGATCCCCTTTTTTCCTTTTATACCATATTCTCCAATAATATAGAATCTCACACTCACTTGCTATATATATATATATATATATATATTACATTAATAATTACATGGATTTAGTCACAATATATAAAACACTTCTATAAATGAAAAAGAAAACTGCATGTGAATCGAGTGGTGAAGAGATTTAAAGATAAAAAAAAAAATTATCTCTTTTAAAAATATTGATTATTCAAAATTTATCAAATTATTATTATGAAAATCTATCTATAAAAAAATTAATAAAATTTATTAAATCATTATTATGAAAATAGATTTATAAAAAAATTAATATTTTTTTTAAACTTGTAATAAGTACAAATTTTTTACTTATTCTTCTACAACAAAACACATATTTATATAATAATTTTTAATTTACTAATTTAGAATAATTGGATATATCTCATTTAGTTTTTAATAAAAACAACTTTTTAATACATATAGTTTTAATAAAAACAACTTTTTAATACATATAGGTTGAAAACCATTACAACAAATTCATTATAAACTAAATACATCCTTTGAAATTTTACAACAAATTCATTATGAACTAAATACATCCTTTGAAATGTCTAATAATGTAAATTTTTAATATTTTATAGTAAATTAATATCATAAATAAAAAAAATGCTCAAGTATAACTAATCCAGATTTCCAGATTGTATATTTTAATTTCTTCGGTCTCATCAACAGAAAATCACAGGAGAAGATACTATGAAGCTACTTTTCATCAAACAGATGATGAAATTCAGAGTCATAAGGATTTATTTTTACATCGTCATTATTTCAACTTTCAATGACAAAGCCATTGTGTCTACTTGATCGCCGACGTGTTGGCGTGGTTTATTTGTACTTAAATATAGAGAGCGCCGGGTAAATTCCGACTAGAAGGCTGTGGTAATATCTCTACCGGGGACACAACCACTGTTTGCAGTTTTCTTCAGACCAGGAGCGTACTGGTGCACTGTTGAATTCAGCTTTTTTACTTTCTTGTCGCCCACGTTCAAGGATGTTGCCAATGCTCTCAAGGGAATCCGAAATAAAGCCTCGCTGCTCGTCTGAAATCATGTCATCGATCGAACAGAAAAGAAAAGAATATGAGAGGGCATAATGTTATATAATCAATAACCATCCGAAATATTGCAGCACTGGGCTTAAAATTTAAAATGAAGATACAATTGGTTGGATGCAGGCGTACCAGAGTGCCGGGATTTTCACTGTTAAGTGCAGACAAATACTCAGCTTCCACAGCTCCAACGTTGAGTTCAAAATGGAGAACGCCTCTAGGAAATACAGTAAGGTCCCCCGGATAAAGAATATCAATGTGCGAAGCACCTAATTAATTAGTTTATAGCAAATCAAATTGAATGATCAGATCTCATATATATATATATAAAGAAAATGAGTATACAGTTCATGGGCCTGTTAATAACAAAAGGTTGATTACCAGTGGCGTCAACAAAGCCAACTTGAAGGGGTCCACCAGACAAAAGAGAGAGAACTTCTGAAGCTCTTGGATGTGTATGGGGAAGGTTGCTTCCACAGGGAACCATTTTAAACCTCACCAAAGATAGCCCTTGTGTTCTGTACAATCATTCAACACCAATTATTACATATAATCAAAACTTATGTAGGTCATACAAATAAAATACATGAATATATGAGAAAGATACAAGCAAACAATATATGAATATGAATCACAGGAATATATTCAATATTACCGGACTGCAGGAAATTTTTGAGGATTGGTTGCAGCTCGAATCCCGCCGGTATCGCTACTAACGTCTCCATTCTTGAAAATGTTACGTAGAGTGAACGTCCTCAATCCTGTTACAAAGTCTGTAATGGGGTCCGGATCTGCAGAGTAAGCACAGCTAAGAAAAGTAGCAAAGACAAACACAAGTGAAATTAGCTCTGGACTGGCCTTCATCTTCACTTGCAAGAAAGGAAAGGATAATGGATTTTAGTAGGAAAATTAGGTCAGAAACGAAACGATCTATTACTCTACTCGCCTGTTTAGATGTATATCGCAGGGATGTGTATTTATAGGCTTAAAACCATCATCAATCATTCAACACCAATTATTACATATCATCAAAATGTACAATCATTCAACACCAATTATTACATATCATCAAAATGTACAATCATTCAACACCAATTATTACATATCATGAAAATGTATGTAGGTCATACAAATAAAATACATGATTATATGAGAAAGATACAAGCAAACAATATATGAATATGAATCACAGGAATATATTCAATATTACCGGGCGGCAGGAAATTTTTGAGGATTGGTTGCAGCTCGAATCCCGCCGGTATCGCTACTAACGTCTCCATTCTTGAAAATGTTACGCAGAGTGAACGTCCTCAATCCTGTTACAAAGTCTGTAACGAGGTCCGGATCTGCAGAGTAAGCACAGCTAAGAAAAGTAGCAAAGACAAACACTAGTGAAATTAGGACTGTACTGGCCTTCATCTTCACTTGCAGGAAAGGAAAGGATAATGGATTTTAGTATGGAAATTAGGTCAGAAACGAAACGATCTATTACTCTACTCGCCTGTTTAGATGTATATTAAAGGGATGTGTATTTATAGGCTTAAAACCATGAAATAGTCCTCCTCAATCTCTCCATAATATCTGTAGAAACCAGCAACACGACACCGTTGTCGATTATACACCCAAAAGCAACGACCCCTGTATTTTAGACATGGTCATTGAGAGTGGGTATAATTATGTGATAAGAATGGAATTGCAAATCCCATGAGTTCTGCGAAAATGTTTGCTGGAGACAAATAATCTTTGAAAATTTGGGGAGGCACGCATATTCAGATAACCTAAGCAATAGTCGCAAAGATATGGCATCAAAGTCCCGAAATGAATGATGTTGGGGATGAAGTTGTTTAAAGTCCCCAAATCAATAATGTGGGGAATGAAGTTGTTCATAGGAAGTGAGATAGGACAAACGTATGACATCAAACACCCTACACCGGTTCAAGTCCCTTATGAAGTTTCGCGTAGATCGACATTTTACTTATATCACTGCGCGCCCAAACGAGAGTAAAGAAGAACTTCAGTCATACTATAATCTCACAGAAGAGGACCTAGAAGAGATAACTAAGGACTGTCCGGTAGAGCTACTTATCCCTGTTGACCCCACAAAATTTTCCTATCCTAAACTAATCGGAAGCCCATAGGCCACTTGCTAAGAACATGACACACCTAGAACCAGTAGAAGGAAGAAGATAGAAGCGATATAGAACCTAAGTAGTGCATCAGAAGAAACTATTTCAAAATCACCTAGAGGAGGAGGTAACGATGAAGTAGATAAAGAAGAGAACAATGGGAAAGAGGATCAACAAAACCAAGGCGAAGTAACACTACCTAGGGATCCCATTGATGAGACTAATCCATATAAGAAAAGAATTGTTTCTCCCACAAAACCTATCTCGCGGAAGAAATGCATAGCTAGTAAGACCAAGAAGCAGACTGTGCTCACGCTCAATGACTTCGACTTCATCATCACAATTGTATCAAATGCCTCGCAGGACATTTTGCATAACAACGAAGCCAAACAAGAAGCCATGTATGATAGAATTGAGACAGAGCTGAGAGGAGTTCATCAAGCCCTTCACTCCAGTTGCGCAGTTTCCACTGGGCCCCCACCATCAGAAGAGCCAGAGTTAGGAGACGAGCCTGCCCAACTCCATAGAATAGTTGATGCGACCAAAGCTTCCCTTCGTCATGCCCAAGAAGAAAAGGAATAGACCACGATGGCCTTGAAGCAAGAAAAAGAAGTGGTGATAGAGTAATGCAGGATTGTGCAGTAGGAGAAGGCTGCCCTCCAATCAAAATTCAAAGAAGAGAAAGCACAAATCTAGCAAGAGAAGGAACAACTACTCGCCGAGCAGGTTGGAGTAAAGGAAGCAGTCAGCAGATCACTCCACTTTGTGTTGGGCTTAGAGCAAAAGGAGGAAGACCCAGTAGAGCATCAAGTAGTGAAGCTTGTTGAATCCATTTAGCATATTCAATAGAGAATAATGGATCTAGAACTACAACTAGTGGCAAACACTCTACAGGATGTGCGGGATCAAAGAAAAGCAATTGCTCGGAGTGTAGTTGAGAGAATCAAGACTTCGCCATGGAATGTAAACAACTCAATGATCACAATGCACAGACTTATGAATGACTTACTAAGGATCTTGAACTAAAGACACTGGAGTCCCAATTCCAGGAGGCAAAGCAATAAGAAGCAATGGTACAGGCACAGTTGAAGCTCTTGTCTATAGTTGAAATAATGAAAGGATCCCAGGAATAGTGCATTGTTCAACAACAAGTCCACGCCATACAGAGAAAAGTCATGGAATTGACTCAGAGGCTCCTCCTAGTCTAGGATGTAGCTTGTAAACTGTTTGAGGAGATTGAAGGACGAGGAGAAGAACTAGAGAAAGTAGTCACTACAATTAAGAAATGCTTGGAAGGACCAGTGAACGAGGAAATTCTTTAGGAGTTCCTTGAGTAGAAGGCCTTGGCGCAGAAACAGGTCGAAGTAGGTCGAGCCAAGCTTGAGGATTTTGAGGTAGAATTAACCAAAGCAGAGTGACTCGAGATGAGTCACAAGTGCTTTTTGGAAGCCTGTTGGCCCTTGACCAAGTTTTGGAGATCCTTTATCAGGTCTGACCTATTTTGGGACTTCGACAGACTGTTGAAGACGAAGTACAAGTTGAAGCAGAGATCGTGGAATCTCGGACCCTTTTTAGGGATTTTTGGGTTTTGTGCTTATGTAACAAGTATGGGGATGTCGGCCCATGGGCCTACCCATGTTTAAGCCCATTTTGTAACATATAAATAGATGTCTAGGCGATGTAAGAGTAGGACGATATAGACATTTGTGTGATTATGTGCTAAGTGCAAGTGATAGTTGTACATTCTCTTTGCACATTGTGCGACTAGTTGCAAGTCTAAGTGCAAGTAACTGTAAGAGATTGTGTAAAGGTTTTGTGATGTAACCTAACTCAAGGAAGGAGGATCTGGTGAGTTTCCCATAGATATCATGTCCTATGCGGAGTAGGATCTTATGGATCTATGCATGTAGATGATTGAGATAAGATAATAAAGAGAAGAAGAATTGGTCGACGCAGCCCCAGGTTGGGGGTGAACCATGTACATCTTATGTTATGGCTGCTTTGTGCATCTTGATTATTTATTTTCTCCTTTGATGTGATTTATTCTTAGTGTTTTTATCTTTATGAATGTTAGAAGCACATGACATGATAGCTTAGTGCTGAGTAATGCGAATAAATACCAGATCTAATTTGTTTAGTTAGGCTAAGTGCTTACATGTGTTGAATCTTATTGAATAATGTGTTGCGCTATAATTAGGGTTTATTTGCATTGTAGACAAAGGTTAAGTACTAATGAATGACATCTACTAAGTTCTTTGTTAGAGTATTGTAATAACACATTTGTTTCCTAGGTAAGGTTACAGACACTGGAGTCCTGCAACCACCCCTGCCTCTACCTCAGGTGAGACTTCATCTACTTCGTAGGTGTTGTTGAAAGGGACGGTAGTTAGGGTTTTGTTGGTGCATTGTTGAAGCGTTGAACCCTGGGTCTTCCCCTCTGCCAACAAAGCACATTGAATATGGATAAATAGAAAATCCCTCAATTCCTTATCAATTATCCATTACATTATTTGAGATGTCCAACCTCTTACAGTATATCCTCGCATTCGTCTCACATTTTTCAAGTGACATGTTCCAATTATTTTTTTCCATTGGAATTCTTTCTTTTTCTAAAATTTGATTTGAGGAATCGAAAATGTTACCCACATTAACACAACCTATTTTGAATAAAAAACTGAATTCTACATCATTGTTTTGGACATTTTTTTTCCTTTTTTCTTTTTTTTCAAAAAAAGTACAACTTCATTGCATTTTGCAAAATACCAATTTGCCTCAAAATGAAACTTATAATAGATGTTATTTCCATCTCGTGTAATTTTCCAAATATGTTTCAACACCTCTCTTAGCCTTCCCTACTTCAATTTTCAATGCTAAAAGGTGTAGGGACATTACCGCTATGTGGTTGTTTTTAAATTATTTGAATTTAAGGAAATGAAACAATGATCAACTAATTGTCTGTAGTGTTGAATTATGTTCAATTCTACCAACATCAAGAAAAATACATGAGACACAAGAATTAAGAGTCCATACATACAATAGTTTACTACTCTTGTAATATAATAATTATTAACACAAAGGAGAAATGAAACCAATATTTCAAAGAAAGATTTCTTCCCACTTGGAAGGAAGAATTTTATGTGATATACCACAATCAATGAAAGAATGAGGGATGTTTTATTCATTCACATGTATTTTAGGGAGTCATCGAGACCTGTAGTGTATGTATTTGTCACTTTGGTATTAACATACACCTACCCACTTTGAGGTCTCAAAGTGTGACTTACTTATATGATTTCACCATGCATGTACTATCTAATAATGACATTGATACCTCTATTTCTTCATAAGAATCTCGTTCTGTGATAAATCACTCTCCCTTGTGTCACCTTACCTTAGCATAGATGCCCGAACTCTTTGGGATATCTAGCATTTAGGTATGGTCCCCTATCGCCTCCTCTCTTGTCTCTAGCTTTTGGTCACAAGTTTGACTTTTCTAGACCCATTGGGGTACCCTCCTATTGGTTGGGATTTGTCTTGGATTCCAAACCACTGATTTGGCCCAAATTTAATTAGGTTGATTCATTTCTAATGCTCAATGACCCAAACCCATTTGGGAATGATTCATAGGTTCTTTGGGTCAAAATTTCCTTGCCCCTTTCTCAATTTATTGGCACCAAGTGAACTATGGCTTTTGGAGGCCATACAACAACTGTAAGTCACAACTCATAGAATAGAGTGTGTTTTATGGTTTAAACACCTAGGTTCACTTTCAATGGATGAAATAATTTTCCCAATGATTAAGTTAACATTCACTTATTCCTTGAGTTTGTTTCCTTACCTATTTATATTTCTTTACTCTTTGTAAAGTCTCCTAAATTCTCTTTGATTTCTTATATCTCATAGGAATAGTTTTGGGTTAACTCTCAATATTGATGTAGCGCTTCTACTTCTCCATGTTATTCATCTACTTGGACCTCTCATCACTAGCCCCTCTACATGAATCTCTTTGTTTTTTTATTGAAGGCTTATTTTCCTAGGGTGTCTTAATTGACTTTGCACCCTCTCATACCTTCGGACATATGCACATATATCATAGATGAAAATATATTGTATATGCACATATACAAAATCACTTTCGTAAATTTGCATATATCGTATATGCACATATACAAAAGAGCTTTGGTATATGCACATATACAGAAGTGCTTCCGTATATGCGCATATAGAGAATCTCTTTCATATATGTGCATATACGGTATATGTGTGTTTAAGAATCTGCTTTCGTATATGTGCATATGTGTGAAGGTGTGAGAGAGCACAAAGTCAAGCGCTTTCATATATGTGCATATACATAAGTACTTCTATATATGCGCATATATGAAAGCGCTTCCGTATATGCGCTTCTGTATATGCGCATATAAGGAATTGATTCTGTATATGCACATATATGGAAGCGATTATATATAAGATCTTCTATACATGCGTGCATATACATAAGAAATTATGTATATGAGCACATATATAGAAGCACTTCCGTATATGCATTCATATATAGAATCACTTTTGTATACATGCACATATATGGAAGCGCTTCCATATATGCACATATACAAAAGTGATTTCATATATGTGCTTTGGTATATGCACACATATATGGAAGTGCTTCCATATATGCACATATACCATATATGACATATACGAAAGTGCTTATGTATACGTGCATATACAGAATCGCTTTTGTATATGCACATATATTGTATATGCACACATATATGGAAGCACTTTCATATATGTGCATATATGGAACCGCTTTCATATATGCGCATATACAAAAGTGCTTCCCAATATGCACATCTATGGAAGCACTTCCGTATATGCCCATTGGAAACACTCTATATATGCACATTTATGAAAGCACTTCCATATATGTCCATTTACATAAATGCTTATGTATATGCACATATACATTATATGTGCATATACCTTATATGTACATATACATAAGCACTTTAGTATATGTGCATATAGGGTATAAGAGCATATATGGAAGCGCTTCTATATATGCACATATATAGAAGTGCTTCCATATGTTCATGCTGTTAAGCACTAATATTGGCTCATTACTCCTTAATTGGGGCATATTATATTAGTAATGTTATTTTATTTATGTCGACTTTAGGCCATTAGTTGTAATACATTTTCATTTTGAATCATCTTGTACTTGAACATTTAAGTGGGGTAAAAGGGGGTTGCCCCCTCGAATAGGCTTATTATCTGAAATTATCTTTTTTTCAAAGCGTTGAGTACTTTTTCTGAAGTTTTTCTATGCTATATTGATATTTGGTTCTTAACACATGCATATATGGAAGCACATATATGGAAGTGCTTTTATAGATGCGTGCATATATGGAAATACTTTTGTATATGCATGCATATATGGAAGTGCTTCCGCATATGCACTTCAGTATATGCGCATATATAAAATTGTGTTTGTATATCAACATATATGGAAGCACTTTCATATATTTGCATATATGATATATGCACATATACGGAAGTGCTTCCATATATTTGCTTTGGCATAAGAGATTCTGTATATGCACATATATGGAAGCTCTTTTGTATATGCACTTTGGTATAAAAGATTCCCTATATGTGCATATACATAAGCACTTCGATATATGCATGTGCATATACGAAAGTGCTTCTTTATATATGCATATAGTATGAAAGTGATTATGTAGATGCACATATACCGTATATACACAAGTGCTTCCGTATATGCACATATATCGTATATACATAAGTTATTTTGTATATGCACTTTGGTATAAGATATTAAGTATATGTGCATATATGGAAGCGCATCTATATATGCACGCATATGCAAAATCACTTCCCTATATGTGCATATATAGAAGAACCTCTGTATATGCCATATACCGTGTATGCGCATATATGGAAATGCTTTAGTATATGCGCATATACATGACTGCTTTCATATATGTGCATATACATAATCACTTCCATATATGTGTGCATATACAAAAGCACTTCCATTTATGTGTGCATATACAAAAACGCTTTTGTATATGCGCATATACCATATATGCACATATGAAAAATCCTCTTTTGTATATGCACATATACCATATATGCACACATACATAAGCACTTATGTATATGAACATATACAAAAACACATTCATATATGTGCATATATGGAAGAACTTCCATACATGCACATATACAAAAGCATTTTCATATATCCATATATACAAAATCGCATATACAAAAGAACTTCCATATATGTGTGCATATACAGACACACTCCTGTATATGCGTGCATATGTAAAAGCACTTCCATATATGTGCTTTTGTGTATGTGCTCACATATAGAAGTGCCTCCATATATGTGCATATATGAAAGTGCTTCTATACATGCACATATACAATACATGCAGATATACATAAGCACTTCCATATATGCACATATACAAAAGCACTTTCATATATGTGTTGCATAGAGAAAACACTTCTATTTTTGGTGGCAAGGAAAGTAAGGAGTACACTCAAAACAATGAACCCTCCAAAGGCCATGCAGGAAACCCACAAGTATATTTTTCGCATATCAACAAAAACAAGAGCAATGGAAAAACCCACCATTAATGCCTACCTTATCGTTTCCCTTGCGGTGATTCATACATTCATAGGAAAAAATCCAAGGAGAATATATACAATATTTCAAATGCTATGCACACTACCAAGAACCCCATAGTTTCAACCACCATTTGCATCCAATGATCCCTTGCAAAGAACTTCGAAGACAAAGTGAAAGCAATGCAACACAAGAGAAGCACACCTAGGGTTCAATAGCCAATTATCCCAAGATAGACAAATCCCCTCAATGTGAAATTCCTCTCTAGATTCCTACCGACCATGCACAAATAGAATTCACATATAGTGGAGAATGAAATACATGCATATGAAATGGTTTTTTGCTTGTACAAGAATCATATGCTTCAATGATTCATCGATATTGATTCCAAAGGCCCATAAGATGAATGTAACATTAATTCAAAGAACATTTATAACTCTTTAAGGGATCCTTAATGATGTGAGGAAATGCATCATATTGACCATTAACAAGTCTATTTTTCAGAGGCGTTCTAACACATTAATAGGTTTGAAGCATAGGTCCTATGTTTGCATACACCCAAATGAGTACAGAGTTGAGCGAAAGAAAATTACATATGGATAACCAAATCTTGAGAAATGGAGACACTTTGCCTTTTAAAATCCAAGAGTGAATGCAAATTTACTTTGAAGAATAAGTTGTGTTTTTTGAAAACATCTGACACAATTTTTTTTCTCTAATACAAGTTGATATATATATATATATATATATATATATATATATATATATATATATATATATATATATATATATATATATATTGGTATGTATGTTCGTATATATAATGGCATATATATCGGTGTATAATGGCATATATATCAACATATATACATACATGATATGTCAACGTATATATCAATATTTATACTGACATATTATATTGGTATATATACCATTATAGATACCAGTATAATATGTCAATATATATACTGGTATATATGTCGGTATATATCTCGACATATCATGTATCGGTATATATGTCAACATATCATGTACCAATGATATCAAATAGAGTATTAATAATTCCAACACCAAGAGATCCATCCCCCAGTGCATCAAAAGACCAAATGCACCAAAAGATCCATGAAGAAACAAATATGTAACAAATTAGCAAGGAACTAGGTATTTCCTCTAACCTAATTACATGAAACATGTAGAAGTAACAATCAAACTAAATTCTCACACCAAGACTAACCATGAAGTGTTGGAATTCAACATATAAAATCATGAGCCAAACATACATTGAAACAAACAAACAAAAAAACATCATTTTTATGAAATTTGAGTGGAAACATATGTGGGATTGTTAAAACATGTGTATCAAAATGTAAAGATGGTTTTTTGAAGAAATGAAAACTGAGACTACTTATTGGCATTTCAATGAATAAGTGTAGACTTAAACCACAATCATAGAGATTTCCCTTGGAATTATGCAAATAAATAAATAAATGAATGAATGCTCAAGTACTAGATCTTCTATTATTCTTGATTGTTATCATATTAAAACAAAATAAGTACACAAAACTGAAACCAATAAAATGCGAGAAGACAAAAATATTCTTGAAAAATAATAGAAGGGGGAGTAAGAATTTTTTCCTAGAACACAATATTGGCCCAAAGAGTTACAGCCATAGGAATTTATATACACTTACATACATTTATGTTGGTATATACACCGGTGCATATAATGACATATACTAGTATAATAGGTGTATATATGTCGATACATATACTATTATATATCTCGACATATATATATATATAAGGATATACATTGATTTAAGATAAGTTCGGTCAACAACAAGGCTTGAAGCCATTACAAAAATATACGCCTTATGAGCTCAACATGTCAATTGCGGGAATTGAACTGAGATGGGGAGGATAAAAATCATTCCTCTGACCACCCAAGCTAAACCCAATTGGCAATTAGTACTAAAGTTGCAAATCAAAACACAACATTTAATCCTACACTCTACATTACCATTCTTAGCAAGCAAGGATCGCCAAGCTCATGTTTATTGAAAAACAATTTGAGGTCGCTTCAAGTAAATACCTAGAAATTGAAATTTCCTACAAACACAAAATTTTATGGTCATGAATCAAAGTTATAATCCTCCAAACCATGGGTGATATACATGGGTCTATAACCTCCCTAACATTCTAGAATGCTAACTCTCCTAACATTCTACAATTCTAACAATGCTAACATTTGACAATTCTAACAATGCTAACATTATACAATGACTTTATCCTTGATCTTATTCTTATTATTAATTAGTTTTTATAAAAACTGTGTATTCTCTAATTTTTTGTAAAGTGATGACTACATCTTACTACTATATTTTTAGCATATAGTGAAAACACCATAAGGAAAGTTTCCATAGAACCATTCATTCTTTATTTATTTTACAAAGGTTTGAGAATGCCAAAACCATGTAGCACATTGATAACTCCAAATAAAACATTTTAAAAGAACAAAAGCACCTTTGCTTGTGAATAGTGATGTTTCACCAAATTCACACATAGATAACTCTAAATAAACCATTTAAAGTGTCCATTATCAAGTTTATGTTTCAAGTGTGCAATAAACTCAAGGGCTATAATCTTATTATTCAATTTCTGTAATTTGTTATTCAATTTTAGAAAATCAATGAAGAACTGAATTATGATTGGTAAAATAGACACGATGATCCATCTTATCTTTATTTTGATGACATCCCATAGATCTTGTTTTTGTCTTTCAAGGATAATAATAAAAACATTCATTTCATTCTTTTGTTCAACTAACATAATTTCAATCATATAAAAAAGAATCCATACTTAAAAAAAAACACATTCATGCTCATTTTTTCATTAATAACATTCATGTATTTTAATTCAGTGTTTTTAAAAACTAGTGAAGAAAAACTCACCATTACTATTAGTGTATAAAACTTTATTTAAGTAAATTTCTTTAAAACTTAAAAATGTTTGTTTTTAGTGAATAAATCCATTGTTCTTACCAGATCATATGTGAATGCAAGGAAACTGTATAGTTAACTAAACTCCATTTTCGTTGGTTGAAAAATATCAATTAAAACTAATTTTAAATTCTTTTACCATTTTACTAAGTTTTTTTATCAAATGCTTTATAGTATTCACAACTAAACAAGCTTCACACACTTCAATAGTACCTTTAACTAGTGTCAAACATATCTCTTTGTCATGATTAATTAGTAATTGTAGATAGTAAATGGCCAATCATATAGTCGTGTTTCAACCTTTCATGCCAAAGTTATCTCTTAGGATAATTATTGGTCCCGTTTCAATGGATGCAACCATCTTTATACTGAATTTATATATTTGGTTCTTAAATTCAATGGTAATGATTTTATTTTTATTAAGGTACTTAATCCACCATTAAAATTGATTTCAAATTTCTGATCACAAATTTCACACTTGTAAATCAAATTTTGTTGTATATCAATACATCTTTCATTATTGTGAATGTGATGATCACTTAAATTGTTAACTTTAAAACCAAAATCTAAAAAAAATTGTTGATTTTAAACCCAAAATTTTTAAAATTTTGGAAAAAAATATTGGTGGCAATGCCCGCTACCTCACAACCCGCAGGTCGAAAGGTCAGCGTGTACACAGGATCTTTCTTCCTCCACGGCCCGAAGAACTCCAACCGGTTCTTCTATTTCCCTATCGGGAAATCTGCACCCACAACAAACTCTCGTGGGATCCCCTCTTTGAACTTGAGAGATTGGAGTTCTTGACTTCGTAAATCCATTGGTTGAGTGTTGGGCTCTCGAATCCCTAAAACCCGAAAACAGTTAACGCTGACCCTTTCCTTCTCTTTCGGGACTTCCTCTATCGCGATTTCGACACTCACAATGTCGAGCAAATCGGTCCTCCAACTCCTAAGTCCCGATTCGCTGAAACTCTGATATACTCGCGAGTTCAACCCTTCAATCATCACTTCACCTTATCGATACTTCGGATTTCGCGGTATCGTGAATCCTGATGTAAATGTTTCAGGACTTCTCACTGCAAAACGCCAATACAGTGTGCCACCTATCCACTTGCTGACTCTTGTGGCCCCACACGGTTCTCTTAGCCATCAGGATATCACGTATCATGATATCGCGATCCTTGTTGCTAAGTTTATGGGACTACCACCCGTGAAAACCCGATATGAAAATCTACAAGTAAATCCGATGATCCTCGTGACTCGGATCTACGGTTCTGCCCCTCCTAATATTAGAACCCTTAGAGAATACTCACTGTATCCCACTTGCTCCTTTGTGAGATCTGACGGCTCATGGATCTTCGCAAATTATCCTCAGAGAATTCTGGTCGTCTGTCCTTCCTTGGCAATTTCTGCGAATGACCAAGTGTCCCTCCGCGGAACTCTTCCACCCGCGACGCAAACTTACGATGCTTCTTACACACTTTCAATTTCATCTTCCCTGCATTGTCCTTCAACAAATTCGAAGGCCTTATCCTTCCTTAGCTTCCTTATAACTCTGAGCCTAATAAAAGACTCTCGCGTGCACTCCTTGCGACAACTTTCAGACACTTCCAAGTGCCGAACTTCCTTCGACCCTGTGCACACCTGCAGTAGCAGTCTCTCAATGTTCACTCAGGTTCACAACTCTGAAGCTTCACTCGGCTTGCGTACTCCTTTCACGGCTCCTATTCCTGTCTGCACTTCAGAGTGAATGAGAATAAAAGTTATCTCTATCTGAACCCTTTGTCAACGCACTTCTTACAGACAATTCGACTGCACTCCTTGCATGAACCCTTGTTCAGATAGAGAAACAATTGAAACTCATTCCTACTCCCTTTCAGACTTCAAACTCAAACATGAGATCATATACACAACAAATAAAGGAAATGTATAACAGGAAGAAAACATTCATGAGCATATCATTCAGCATCAATACACAGAGAACAAACACAAACCATGAATTTGAATCAACCTCTTCCTATTAATCCAAATATCTGTACATGGGTGTTCTTACACAACTCTCTGCTTCTCCTATGTTGCAATGCTTCATAGTAATAATACAATACATGAGGAGGGTGTCTATATCGTGTTTCCCTCTTGCGCTCTAAAACAGTCTAATCTAGAGTTAAATTCTACCCAGTTGCATTAACTACTTTAAATGTCTTCTACGTACTAAGGACGAGAGCAAATCACTCAAGGTCCATTTACATTATGTTATCACCCCATAAGCTATGGGAATCATCTTATGACTGGGATATTACCTGTATCTGGTGATTTGGTTCTCAAATGATATTTCATTCTTCAAATAATTTGTGAAAAGAAAAGAAAAAAGAAAAGAAAAAGAAAAGAGGGCAAAAAGATTTGAAATAAAGGCCCCATGTAATAATAGCAACTTGGTCATACCTTTCAAGCATGACCAAGTTCTTTTGAATTTTCAATGCTGATAGGCTAGTGAATGCATCTGATCATACTGTCTAATCTTGATCAGGTAGCCCATAGGTTAGAATTAGTGAATACATCTGATCAGGTGAGATCGGAAGAGCGTCGTGTAGGGAAAGAGTGTAGATCTCGGT
>CBVK0110082626.1:0-53485 GCA_900067695.1 Picea abies
ATATTGTATAATTTTTCATACATGGTTGATAAATGGTATGATATAGTTCGATGATGGTATATCAGTGACAGATTGACAGTGATAGGTTGATGTGATAGTGAAAGTGACAGTGACATATTGAAAGTGACATATTGACAATGATAGTGACTAATTGATGTGACAATGATAGTGATAGGTTCATGTGAAAGTAACAGTAGAAGTTACAGGTTAATTAGTTGTAGTGAAAGTTTGAGTCTACACTTACATTTCATGGTGGCAGGATGGGGAAAGGAAAGGGGGTTGTGGTCTCTTTTTAGCCAGATCCAAAGAATACAAGGAGTTGGAGCTTCCTCTAGGTTATATATTATAAATTAGGGGGTCATAACCTCCTTCCGGTTGAAGCTGGAGAACAAAGGGAGTTGGAGCTTCCTTTAGGTTTTATCCTATAAACTAGAGGGTTGTAGCCTCCTTCTAGTTGTAGATAGAAAATTAAGGGAGGTGTAGCTTTGTTCAAGTTGGAGGGTGTAAATAGGGGTTTGGATCCTCCTTCAAGTTGGTGCTAGAGAAATGGGAATTTCTTTCTTCCTATGAATGTAATCTTGATACATATAGAAAATCATGTTGTGGTTTTCTCCCATTTTGGTTTCCACGTAAATTCTAGTGTATTGTGTATCTGATGTGGGTTTCCACGTAAATTCTAGTGTATTGTGTATCTGATGTGATATTGTTGAATGATACTACTTATGGTTATATGCTCACATTACATTTAATGCAATCATAAATTATATACTGCTGATAATGTTGAAGTTAATGTATTTTGATTGAAAGTGGTAAAAAGTCCTCATACTAATTCATCCCCCGCTCTCAGTATTCCAACAAGGATTGGTCATTCAATGTAATGATCATAAAAGGATAGAGTGACAATCACTGGTGGAAAAGTAATAATTAAACATAATTGTTGAAAAAGATCATATTTAAAGAGGAAAATGGATAAGAGTGTTGGATATAGGTATGAGATATGGGTAGGTTATAATACCATTAAGAAATATATGGGTATATTAAAATATCATTAGGTGGGATATGGGTATATTATAGGACCATTAGATGGAATATTATGGAACATATGTTATACAAATGAGCTCATAGGGAAATAAAATTTAAGTTTCCCATGTTTTTAATAAACCAGAAAAATCAAAAGTTTCCTTATTACCTCAAGTTTACCTCATGATGAATGATGGAATGGAGGAAAGAAAGGAAATCTGAGACTGTTGTTTCCTTATGTTGAGATCATGAGATCACTCAATGCTTGTTTCTTAACCAACTGAATTTCCAAATGCTGATATAGAAGAGATGGAAAAATGATGGCATTGTTGGTGTTGAGATCGATTATTTTCACAAGGGAAGAAAAACAGATTATGATGTTAAAGTAGACCTATAGAATGATTAAGAGAAGAGCCCATAATTTCTTGGGAAAGTTTAGACCCTCATCTTTGGAACTGCTAACCAGTAAATGATGGAAAAAATTCAATTTGATAGGCTACAAGTCATCTTGTAACTGATATATGGGTCTTGTAACCACAGAAGATAGTGTTGTAGGAATTCCTAATGATTACAAGACTTTTTGTAGCTATTGAAATTGTAAATGTTGAATTTGTTGTTGAAAAGATGAACATTGAACATCTGTACCAACATCAATTTTGGAACACTGGAAGTTGTGAAGGGTACAAAGTGAGCTAAGATGATGAACTTATTTCTCTAAAATGATGAATTCAAATTTTATATGATGGATATTCGAATTGAAATTCTGCATTCTAGCCTTAATTTATCAGTGATAATAAATAAACTATAAACAAAAAAATGTTTGTTGAATAAAGAAAGAACGTAATTCTCTAATGTTGGAAATGTCAAACAACTTTGCTAAAGATTCTGGTACAAATGTTAGTTGTAGTGTATATGGTTTCTAACTATGGTAGTAAGAAAACAATAATGGTTCTCCCAATATTTGTAATGAGAAGTATTTTCACATACCCGATTCATGTTTTTTTACCTTGATGTTCAAAAAAAATAAGTCACAGAAAAACTCCCTCTTTTTGGGACACAAAAACTTGTATATCTTGCAACCAACAATATCATTTTTATTTGAGAAGAGACTATGGGGAATTTTCTAGCCAGTTTTCTGGTTTTCAAGCAAATTCCTTGTCGAAATGTGTTAGAAGATGGTTTTCAAAAGATGAAATTATTTTTTCTTTACTTTTTCTTTTTATTGATTTTTCTTTTTACTTTTTACTTTTTATTATTTCATGTTTGTTTTTCAAGAAGGAAAGGATAAATGGATCAAAGTGAGGCTACAACAATATAGGAATCATCCCTTCTCACCACCCTCATATCATATTGTTGTAGGATGCGTTGAACAAACTCCTCTCAGTTGACAGGATGTTGATACAATATAAATCTATGTCCATTAACCAAGAAAGAAATCCCTTGCCCATCGATGGTCTTCATCTTCACAGAACCATTTTCAAATACATTTACAGCTTCATATGGGCCTAACCAACACGTCGTGAACTTTCTTTTAAATTTTTTAAATTTGGAATAAAAAAGGAGAGCCCAATCACCTAGTTTGAACTGCATTGTTTGGATAAAATTGTCATGCAATTTACTTATTTGTTGTTGGAAAAGGGTCGTCTTCTGGATAAAATCTTGATGCATCTCATCCAATTCATTTAGTTGAACTATCCTTTTTTTTTGTGTGTCTGAAATATGTGTACCTAGTTTAACGTCAGTTCTAAAGGTTTTCACTTGAAATTCTATTGGAAGGAGAACTTGTTTTCTATACAATACTTCATATGGTGTGAATTCAAATGTCTTCCTCCATGTAGTCTTGTATATTGAAAGTTCCTCAGGAAGTTGATCTTCCCAATCCTCATGGTGTCACTTCACTTTCTTGGTTAGAATCAGTGCAAGGACCTTATTGGTGGATTGCACTTTCCCATTGGCCTGTGGATGGTAAGGAGAGGATTTATGGTGTTTGATTTGATATTGTTGAGTGATGTATTGTACTAGTTTTGATGTGAAATGTGCTCCTTGATATGTTACAATTTATCTTGGCATACCAAAGTGGGTAAAAGTATCTTCAAATATAAAATCGATGATTTTTAATTCAGTGGCTTGGAAAAGAGATTTGACTTCTACACACCTTGTAACATAATGAGTAAAAACAAAAATATATCTTTTCTTTTTCGATTTAGGAACAACTGGCCCTATGAAATACATAGTCCATTTTTCAAAAGGATCAATCATTACTTGGGGCTATAAAGGAATCTCGTTGGAAACTATTGGGTGTCCCATTTGTTAACAACTCTTTTAACTTTGAACATATTGTTTGGCATATTTGAAAAGGGTTGGCTAGCAGTAGCCGATGTGAATAATTTTATATGTTGTTCTCTTGTTAGAGAAGTTCCCTCCACATGGATCATCATGAAAATCTCTAAATATATCAAACATTTCATATTTGTGGACAAAACATTTGATGATCACGTTAGGTCTTGTCCGAAAGAGGTCTCCTCCAATCCAATAATAGGAGGCACTAAGTTTGATGGTCCTCTTCTATTCATTGGGTGACAGATGTTGTGGAAATTTCCTTGTAACCAAATAGTTAGCCACATTTGTAAACCCCATAGAGTTAGTAGATACATCAAAAAAATGTTCATTAGAAAAATTATCATCCACAAGAGTTTCCTGATCCTCATTATGAATTCTATAAAGGAAATATTCTACCAAAATTTCCCTTCTAGTTCTATCTAGAATATTAATGTTAAACTCCTGCAACAACAAAATCCATCTAGTCACTCTACCATTGGTTATAGGTTCACTCATTAGGTACCTAATGGTAGAGTTATCAGTATGAATTAAGACCTCATACCCAGTGATGTAGTTCCTGAATTTATTAATTGCATGCAAAACTACTAAAAATTATTTTTCTGTGACTGTATAGTTTAGTTCATCCAGTGTTAAGTTATTTCTAATGAAGAACATGGTTTAGGATGAATTATTTTCTTTTTGTCCCAACATGGATCTAAGAGCCTTGTAAGAGGAATATGTTGAAAAGTGGAAGGAAAGAGACCAATCCCCCCCGAAAATTTGTTCCTGTGTGAGATTATCTTTCAGTATCTCAAAATCATTTTGGCAATGGTCATGCCAAGAAAAATCAACATACTTAGTGAGAAATTTAAATAAACGAGTGGATATTATTGTAAAATTTTCTATAAATCTTCTATAATAACTAGCATGACATAAAAACCTTCTTACATATTTTGGATATTTTGGAAATGGGAGTTTTGTTATGACGTCAATTTGGACTAGATCAACTCGAATTTCAACGATAGATATCAAATGGCAAAGAACAATACCTATAGTCTGCAACATATGACATTTATCATCACTCAAAGAAATGTTATTTTCCTAGAATAGTATCAAAACCTTATCTAAATTCTCTAATGCTTCATGAAAATAATTACAATATACAGAGAAATCGTCCATATAAACTTCCAAACAAACGGGGATCATGCCAGAGAAGATAGCTAAAACTTTTCTATGGAAGGTGGAAATAGAATTACATATTCCAAATGGTAACATTGTATAAGAAAATGTTCCCCATGGACATTTCTAATTTTTCTTGTCATGATCTTCGGGTGGAATTCCTATTTGGTTGTAACAAGTAAATCCATCGATAAAAGATTAATATATTTTACCACTTAATGTGTCCAGAACTTGGTGAATAAATGGAAGAGGGAAATAATATTTTAGATTGGATTTATTAAGTTCTTTATAACAAACACAAATGTGCCACTTACCATTGTTTTTAGGTACAATGACAAGGGGTGTGATCCATTGGTTGTCTGCAATTGGGTAGATAAACTAGGCATCAAGTAATTTTTGGAGTGCTTCTTTGAAAATTTCTTTGAGGGTTGGGTTCATTTTCCTTTGAGGTTTCCTAATACGATGAGAATTATTTGAATGTAGATATGATGGGTGCATGTGTCAGGGTGAATTTCATTCATATCATGATAGTTCCATGCAAAGGCGTTTGTGTATTTTTTCAACATTTTGATTAGTTCTTCCTGTGAAATTTTTTCAAGTTGAGAATTTATATGTACAAATTTACCTGGACTAATTTCAGTATGAATAGTGCTTGATTCTAACATATCAATCGCTATTGAAGAAATTGTAGTGATGAGGAAGAATTCAAATCACAATTTTCTTGAAAATATGAAATAAAAATATGATATGAAAATATGATCAAGTAATAAATAGGAATTTTGCAAGGGATCTAAATGTGCCAAAAAAACTCTGAATCTGATCTTCTTCAGTGTGTTCTTTGAATTGCATAATTTGATCTATTTTAGAAATAGGTTGAACATTTTCTTCATCATTATTGGTGGTGTCTAGCCATAGAGTGTTTGCAATATCATGATAATATTTTCCAGTAGCATACAAAGTAAAAATTTTCAGTGAATCTCCCTAAGAAATAAGCATGTTCCTGGACCTACAGCTAATAAATTCATTTTCAGTGGCCATTCATGGTATTCCTAAGATCATGGAATTCCCCCCTAAATATGTATTAATATACAATACCATGAATCAATAGGGTAATCCCATGAGTATAATTAAATAATCACATCATCCAATACACTCTTGGGTTTAATCTAGGATCGACTTGCTAATTCTAAAATAGTGGGTGTAGGACGAAGGTTAAGTAAATGTAATTGTTCCATGGTCTATCAAGCCATGGTATGATGGAGTCACATAAGTCAATAAGAGTGCCTGGGATGAGAACATCATTGATTCACACTAAAACAATTAGGTTGTCAAGTTCTTGATAGTTTTTCATAAAACATTGTCCTAACATGAGATCTATTGATCTCCCCGCAAATTAGATTTTTGTTGGTTCGATCTTATTTATGATGGGTTTCTTTACAAAAAGTTCCCTAATGGTTTTAGAATAAATTTTTATATCTTTAATGGATTGTAATAAATGGAATTTGAATAAAAATTTCCTTAATTCAGAGATCAAGTCAAATTCAAGGCGAGAAATTTTCCTTAATTCAGAGATCAAGTCAAATTCAAGGCGAGAAATTGGTTTTTTCAATCTTAACCTTTTCATGTGGGGAGGTAAACTAGATGACTAGGGAAGCTCTAACCGTGGGTAATTTTTCCTTATTTAAACATTATAATTTATTAGATTAAGAGTTGCCTCCTCTAACTCTTCTTCAATAATTGTAGGAGAGTTCTTATTGATGACCTTTCCTGATCTAAGTTGAACTTATTGTAGGTCCACTAGGGTGACCAGATAGGCGGGAAATGGTTGTAACACGATGTTGAAAACATGCTAAGCTACCTTATTATTAGGGTTGGGAATTGGTTGGTTAGGATATTATGTGGGTCTTGTAGGTTGGGTGGATCGAACTTGTAGTTGTTGGGGTTGCGTGAGTTGTAACATTTGAGGTAATTCAGTTTGTTGGGATTTTGGTTGTGTAGGATATGAAATTTGAACTTGTGGAGGATACAATTGTTGTGAATATTGTTAAGAGTATGATGGCTATGGTGGTGTAGGATAGGTATAGACATGAATGTTACCATAGTTGGGTCTTTGCAATCCATGTTGCTAATAATTATTTTGGACCTTTTGTAGGGGCCATCCTTTCAAAGGCATAGTAGGATCCAAGTATTATGGTGGATACTATTGACCAGGAAAATATGAAGTAAATTGAGATGCAAGATTTGAAGATATACCTGGTGTTATTATTTTCCATGGTATCTTTGGTGAAAGTGTATTGATGCAAGAGCATCGTATGAAGTCAAGCGAGCGTGGAGGTGAAAGACAGATGGAATTCACGACACGCATTTTCTCACGTTTTGAGATATTTTTGAAAACATTAAATGTAATTTGATTCAGATTCATGGTGTTATGATGCTTTCTGTGTATACATGCTAATTGATTTGCTTATGGTTGTTTTATTTTCTCTATCATGGATTTGTTGTGATGCTATGTATGTATGATTTCATGTTGGATTTTTGAAGTCTAAGAGAGAGAGGAAATGAGTTTCAATTGTTTCTCATCCTGAGTGAGAAGTTCCTACAAGGAGTGCAGTGAAATTTCCGCAAGGAGTGCATTGACAAAGAATCAGAGTTTATCTCTGAAAGATCAGGAGGGATATCATCGTTCTCATTTCATCAAAAGTGCAAGATAACAACAGGAGTCGTTCAAGGCATGCATAGGCTAGCTATGTCCTTAGAACCTTTCAACTAAGATTGAGAGAGATTGAAGGTTACTATTGCAAAAGGTGCACAGAATCGAGAGTTCAAATACGTAGAAGTATTTGAAGGTTTGCCATAAGGAGTGTTTGCAGGAGTTCTTTTGTGGCTTGAATTTACTAGAGAAAGATCAAAAGGGTTAATGTCGTTGAAGTGTTCAAAGGGGGAAATCAAATTCAATTCACAAGATTTGAGTTCCAGTACAAGAATATTGGTTCATTTCGAAGGAGTTGTTAAGGAAGAAGTCGAGCGGTCAGAATTCTCCAAGGAGAACTCCCAAAATCATGAGAATCGTAAGATCCAGAGAAGTTAAAAGGTGGATAAGGAGGGATGAATCCATCACTCTGGTAACATGAGTAAACGTGGACCATTGATCGTGATCTACTGAAGCGTCATATCATTTCGAGAATTCAGGATTTGTGAGTCGAGAGTGTAATCTAAAACCCTTGGTCACTCTAACTTTTGAATCGTGAAAAGAATAGCCTGAGAAAAATTTTAGAATTTCAGGAATCAACATTTTGAAATTCCCATTGACAATGAGTAGAGTGCTCCACATCAAAAGCTCCAGAATCGCAAAACGTGAAATACCTTTGGAGGAGCGTTTCAGCATTTTGGCATTTCGGGATCCAGGATCTCGAGGAGACAGTGGTTTAGAATCAAGAGTTTCAAATTCCCGGTTCACAAAATCCCAGGGAAAAGAAAATAATTTTGGCATTTCATAATTTGGAATATCGGAAGTCCCGAGGACAAGGATCTTGGGCCTTTGCATTTAAATTTTTAAGTTACGATATCCAGGATATTATGAAGTGGTATTTTGGCATTTTAGGAATCGACATTTCAACATTCTCGTTGACAAGAATTCGGTCACTTCACATGAGAACCCCTGAAATTGCGAAATGCGAAATAGTGTGAAGTGGAATTTCGGAAATTCAGTGTTTCAGGGTTCAGGAACCCGAGAGGACAGTGTTCTGGGATCGATATTCTTGGACTCCTGGTACCCAAAAGTCCAAAATCACATGGGTCATCAGATCGAAGGGAGGCTTATATCCCTTGATCCCCTTGGATATATTGTTTCAAAGTTTCGAGGTTTGTGGAGGTTAGAGAGAGCCATAAGTTCTACATCTAGACTCGGGAAATCGCAAAGTCTGAAACCCTGAAAGGGAAAAAGTTTCGATAGAAGCCAGTCTTTTGCTGAACATTTCAGGTTTTGGCATTTCAACAGTTTTGAAGACAAGAGGTCAGGATTCCTTGTTCTGGAACTCCCAAAGTTGTGAAACGCGATACAACTATGTAGGAGGACGTGGCCAAGCATTTTGGGAAAATCAACATTTCAGGTTTCGAAAGGTGGAAAGGTCTAGAACCTCGACAACAGGATTCGCAAAATCACGAAACCTAAAATCCCAAAAAGGAAAGTCCCGATAAAGAAAAAAGGCGTGATCGTTTTATTATGGTCAAGAGGAGTTGAGTGGTGCTTTGTGTTGGTTCACACAGGGCGTACTCATAAGGAACCATGGAAAAACATTGTTGTTGTATGTGTGTAGGATTCCGTGTGGAGGAACCTAAGAGTCAATCAGACTCAGGAGGGAAGATTTAGAACGATCATGAGTGGAGCTCAATTTTGAGGATTGGGGGTGGGGTCTGCATCATGTACATAATTGTTTTGTTGATTTATTTCCTTCTTGATACACATCTTTAAGTCTAGGTAAGGAAAAATAATGCTCCATGGAGTGTTCTCCTGCACAAATAACATAGATTTCAATCAAGAGGACATTATTTTAAAGGGTGTATTTTTCTACACCTAGGGAAAAAATGGAAAGAGTTTCAATTTACTCTTCTTGTTACTTTTTAAATTTCCAACTATCCAATTGTAATATAATAGTTCCAAGAATATCATTTTTTTAATTTTCAATCAAATTTCCTAGTTCATCCCTAATGACACCACTTGTTGCAAATTTACTGACTTTGAATAGAGCATCTCTTGATCCTCTACCAATTTTTTCCTGGATCTAATAATATCTTCTACACAAATAACAAATTTCTTCAAATTTTATTCGAGATACATCAATAGATCCCACTAAATTGAGAAAAAATATTGATTCATCTAACAATCCTCTCAGGAAAATGGTTTTTATGGCTTCTGGATCCAATATGTGTTGTTTAGATCTTTGTATATTATACAAAAAATTATCTAGATAGTGTTCTATGTTTTCTTCCTCTTTCTGTGTCATTTTAAAAATATCTTCCTTTAATTCCATAGCCTTATAGTAATATTGATATTTCCTATAAAAAGTTCCCCACA
This sequence comes from Picea abies, assembly GCA_900067695.1. Classification (NCBI taxonomy): domain Eukaryota; kingdom Viridiplantae; phylum Streptophyta; class Pinopsida; order Pinales; family Pinaceae; genus Picea; species Picea abies. The sequence continues at coordinate 9,593 of CBVK0110082626.1, forward strand.
ATTGTTCCCATGTTACAATCGTGTCCCCACCTAGACACATAAACCAACATAGAGATGCATCTTTAAGGGTGGCAGGGAATAACCTTAGCTTTTATGCATTAGAGGTGTAATCATGGATGGGACAGAGAATATCAAATTCAAAAATAAAAGAGTCATGGTATTCGCTTACAACAACATGGAAGTGTAGTAAAAATGAGTAATGGATCTTCTTCATCTACACATTTATATTAGCATCCACTAACGAAAACCCAAAAGTTATCTCTTTAGTTCCATGTACTTTACCTCCATCATTTCTATGTATCTCTCCTTTTCCTTCAACCATGTTTATTTGCTCAAATAGAATGAAAACTGAGGGTATGTGTTGAGATATTGGTTCTAGGATTTGATTGAAATCTTCTTCACCTTCTGGTTGGTTATCTGAGAAACTTGCTACCTCTTCCTCTATTGTAGATTTTGTTGGAAAAAAATGGCATTCTTAACTGCACTTGTTGTAGGCTTCTGTTTGGTGGAAATTCCTTTTGGAATCCTACCTACTTGTCCTCCTTTTATATACTTTCCTACCCAGAATTTAGTATTTGAAGGAGTCCTTTTATCTAGATAAACTACTCAACCTATTCCCCTACATATACCCCTATTTTACCTTTATATATTCATGCAAGATTAACATATCTTTAGAACTAATGAAACAACATACTCACCAAAGTGAATTTGTCTAGCTAGAACCTATTTAGAAATTCTAAAGTAAAGGTTCCTTTGCATATTACCATTCACCATCCCAATTAGATATAGAATGCTAGCACTTTTAAAGATAACAATCACATGGAGAAAAACTCTACAATTTAAAACATGCAAGGAAAATAATCCATAGAAGTGTTAATCCCTTTTAGCATCTCCTGGAAAATGACGCAAAATATGTCAACCATTTTAATTAAATTGAATCGTGGACATTAATTTATCAATACAAGGACGTAATATTGTGAGATACTAACACTATATCTACAAATAATATCACATAAATGATATCTAATCTATGGAAAATACCATTCTTCACCCTTAATCAAATGAAACTATCCTTCTAGCACTTCATGACTTCAAATAAAGACTATGTAATCTATAGAAATCATGTTCACTAGATAGATGAACAAAGTAGTACTTTGTTGGTTATGGGATTACAATTTTTCATTTAGGTAAATCCTAAGTGATCATGTAGGTCGTTCTTGGAGAAAGTCTTGTTCCTAACTTCAATGATGTTGCATTTTTAATTAAGAATGGAAATAGAATATGTAAAAGGTGTTGATAAAAAGAGATTAATCTATTTCACACATTGAAAATTGTAAAAGAGGCTCACTGAGTTAACAATACAGAGTTTACACGCTCAGGTTATAAATATTTCTTTGAGTTTTACCCAGTGTTAATTACAACAAAATAAACACAATTTTATTGTTTAAACTCTAATTAGATGAATTATATCCACAATAAAAGTAATTCAATCAATAAATTAAAAGGATGTAGAAAATAAATGATAGTAATAAGGATCAATATACACACACACTTACACAAAACTTAAGTTGAAAAACAAAAACACTATAATATTGATTCTTGAATCGCAAATGATACAACTCTATGCTTCAAATCCAAACAAAGTTATCTCTTATTATTATTTGAAAGGTAATGCAATTTTCATTCATAAAACAATATTTCAATGTAATCATTCAAGATACACCTAGATGATAACCCAATTGAAATCAAAATAGAGGTGATGTATGCATAAACTAGCTTACAGTAAAGAATGCATATTTATGGAAACCAAGTTATATTCCCGATACATTCAAATTATGAAATCAAAATTGTTAAAGAGTTGTGATGGTAGAATGATTCCAATTCGAAAAAATTATATTGTTTATCTATACAATGAACATTGTTAGATAATAAAAGACAATGAAATTGATTGCACAAACTAAACAAGAACAAAGCTATTTGGCATGAGAAGTGAAAACGTAGTAAATTTGTCTCTCTACTAAACACACTTACAGTCCCTATGCTAGTTGCACAGAGAAATGATGGATAGATTGGTGGGCCCTCCCAATTGGCATCTCACTACTTAAACAAATACAGTGTTGAGTCAAATTGAACCATGAACTAATCTAAAAACACTAACATTTCTATTAAATAATCTTAATAATAGAATCTGATACAGAAAATATCGATTTCAATGTCTGATCTTTGATTGTATGTGTATCTATCTCATACCACCCAGCCTTTAGATTTCTTATATCATGGGTTTAAATACAATATCATATCCCAAATACACTCAGGTTTACCTTCAATGGATCCCCTATGTTCAAGCATCAAATGCATTGAATACATTAAATAAATCACAACAGTTGATACAATTAGACCGAGAGGTGCCAAAATAACTTTGAAATCGTTAGAGGATATTCTCTTGATGATCCAAATTTTATGAGAAGGACGAAATGAATACAAGCTATTATTATTCTTAACACAAGAGAACAAAGATACAATAAAATTGGCTTCTATTCAATAAGGAATTATGTTGAAACTGTAAAATGTAATGGAGAATAAGCTTGCTTGAATGGTGGTGGATTATCTCTGAGAAGAGATAAGACAGCTATGTTCATTCACAAGAAGATGATTACAATGAGGCTTTGAAGGCATTTTTACCATAAAAATCAATTCCAAAACCTTATAAATCCAAAAACATAACACTAGGAGATGAATCGCCAAAATTCATGTGGGCCCTATTGGGGTAAGTTAGTACATCAACTTCTCAAGGTCATAACTTTTGCATACAATCTTCATTTTAGGCGCACGATAGACCGTTGGAAAGGTATATTAGAGGAATTCATATGTTTCCATAATAATATAACTTTGTTTTCATTTTGAATGTGTTGAGCCCTAAAAACGTTTTTTAGGGCCTCAAAATGGCCCCAAAAGTCGGAGACTTGAAAACTAGGAAAAAAATGCCAAAATGAACCAGTTGGAATAGGTGGGAGGCCACTAAAATATATATGGATGAATCCTCCCCCCTTAGGAAGCAATGGTATCCATTTTGTTGAGTTCCCCCATCAGATGAGGAAATTTCTGTTGAATTTGGTCACAGGTGAGCCACTTGTCTTGGTGTAGGAGTTACCCTACTTTGGCAACTCGATAAAATTGGATCCTTTGTTGTTGAGTGCCCTTGACCTAAGTGCCCAAAATATGATCATTATATGAATGTTGCATGTAGTCAGGGTTGATCTCTGTTGATGTCAATTGTTCTGGGATCTCTGAGGTGTCCAATAATGGTGGGAAATATGGCCGAAGGAGAGCCACATTGAACACTGGGTGCAAGCCAAGGAAAGGGGGAATGTTGAGTGCAAAATAATTGTCACCCACAACCTTGGTGATGGTGTAAGGTCCATAACAGTGTGGGAGAAGCTTCCAATGGGGCCCTATAAGGTTTTCTTTCTACAAGTGCAACCAAAATTTGTCTACCACCTGAAACTTATGTGGCACCCGATGTTGATCATGGAACTCCTTGTACATAGATTTGGACTTCTGTAAAATATCCTAAACCTATTGGTGGATGTGCTGGATCTGCTCAATGAACTAGGTGGTTTTGTAATCTTTAGCTGGAGCAGGGGACTAGTCGATCGGGGTGGCCACAAGGGGTAAGGCAACATCCATGAGACCTAATGGTTTGAATCCCAACTCCATCTGAAAGGTGCTTTTGTCAGTTGAGATATAGGGCTAAGTTGTACCTATGTTGAACATAGGGAAGAATTGCATTCCATGTGCATGGGTGCTTGGACTTGTACATGGAAAGGATATGCACAGTCATTTTATTGATGACCTCAGTTTAGCCATCTGTATGAGGGTGGAAGAAAGTGAATTTGGTGAGTTTGGTTTCCAGTAGTGATGAGAGGCTCGACCAAAATGTGTTGAGGAATCAACTGTCGCGATATGAGACAATAGTTTGTGGGATTCCAAATGTACCCATACTCATTCAAAGAATATCATGGAAGTGGCCTCTGCTTTGATTTTCGTCTTGCAGGTGGCTAGAATTTCCATCTTGGAAAAGTGATCAACGACCACAAAAACACAATCATTTTCCCTATTGGTGGATGGAAGGCTCTACATGTAATCCATTGAGATGGATTACCATGGCATTTTAGGGAGTAGGAACAGGGGTGTAGAGGCCCTTTTTATTAGTGGCCAGTTTGGAAATAACGCAAGAAGTGCAGGGCCTGATATACTTGCCGACATCCTGTCAAAGTTTTGGCTAGTAGAAATGTTTTTGTAGCACTTCCATTGTATTTTTTATGTCAAAGTGTCCTGCCACCCGACTATAGTGGGATTCCAAAATCATCTTCAATCGGTCTCTTGATGGAACACAGAGATGGATGAGATGGCACAAAACCCTATCCTAAAGATGAAAATTAGATACAAATGAGTTTGAAACCAACATTTGGTAGGTGGTGGAGAAGTCAAGGTATGTCTCATAGAGGAGGGGCCATCCAGATATCTCATGGCTGCAAGACTCTAGCACCATGGTGAGTGCCATGAATGGAGGTCAACTAAGGAAATCAACAACTCGGTTGGTAATTCATGTATTATACTTGACGTTGAGGTGGAACTACTGCAAGTATGTGGACCACTTTTGATGGCAGTCATTCTGCAATTTACCTTGTGTTTGGATGAACTACAATGGCTTATGATCAATGTGGATGATTGTCTCCTTCCAAAGAATGTAATGTCTCCACTGGCAGTAGGCTTGCAAAATGGAGTGCATCTCTTTGTCGTAAGTAGGGTACTTATAGACAACATCTGATAATGTCTCACTATGATAGGCCACTAGGTGGTCGTGATAAGTAAGAATGGCACCCACAACATAGTCTGAAGCATAAGTCATGATCTCAAAGGGATGATGTAGGTATGACAATGAAAGTATTTAGGTTGAGAACAAGTTTTGATTCAAATAATCGAACGCTTGGCTTTTGGATAGGCCCCACACAAATTTGTCCTTACCACCATGCATGGTTACTTGGTTGAGTGCCCATGCAATATGGGATAATCCCAACATGAACCTGCGATATAAATTGGCAAAGCCCAAGAAGATATGAAGCTCAGTGAGTGTGGTTGGGGATGGAAAGTCATGGATGACCTAGATCTTGGATGGATCCACATGCACACCATGTTGATCAATGATGTATCCTAGGTAATGGACCTTGTCCATGTTGAAGGAGAAGTTTTCCAGGTTGGCATATAGCTTGTGCTGCCGCAAGGTGTGTAGAACTTGTCGAATATGATGCAAGCATTCTGCCCAAGTCTTGTTGTAGATAAGGATGTCATCCAGATACACCACTATAAAAGTATTGGTGAAAAGTTGGAGGATATCATCCATCATCCTCATGAAATTTGTTGGAGAATTTTTCAAGACAAAAGGCATGACCAACCATTCAAAAATGCCTTCTTTTGACTTGAAGGCAGTCTTCCATACATCTATCTTTTCTATTGGGACCTGGCGATAGCCAAACTTCATATAAATCTTACTATAGTATTTCCCCCCCATGAGGTGATAAAGGAGGTCATTGATTCAAGGAATTAGGTATCGGTTCTAGACTGTGATTTTATTTAGGGCTCGATAATCAATGTAGAGTCACCAGGTCCTATCTTTCTTCTACACCAACACAATTGGGCTCCCATGAGGTGATGATATGGGACAAATGTGCCCCTTGTGGAGAATTTCTTGGATATGTCACTTGATATCCTCATTCTCTAATAGAGAGAGACGATAGAATGTCCCATTGGGTAGCAGAGCATCGGGGGTCATATTGATGGGATGCATGATGTGACAGTGCAGAGGTACCCCAGTAGGTGAGGAGAAGATATATGAGTATTCTTCCATGACCTTATCCACTTTCTTCTGTTGTAGGGAGAGGTCGGCCACGAAGGCCTTGGATGTGGTTGTGATCTTTCACTCACTATGAGATTGAATCGTGAAGGATACAAAATTCTCGGTCTGAGAGATTACCTTCCTGCATTTCTTGGTAGAGATCAAGGAAATAACACTAGGTTGGACTACCTCAGTTATCTTGTACAATTTCCTATCCAAAGTAATAATAACACTGTAAGGCATCAACTCATATACAACATGACATTTCCATAAATAAGGTTGGCCCAAAAGAAGATTAAAAAATTCAAGAGAAGAAACATCACACAATACCTCGAGTTTGAAGGGCTTGATGTCGTATCATAAGAAACATTGTTGGCTGACGCATAGATCGATTCCTTGGTGGAGTCATCCACTGGTGTAGGGTTGTGGGTGTGGAATTGTTGGAAGGGCTAGCTGCTTGATGAGATCTATTGAGATGAGTTTCTTGTAGCTATGACTATCGACGATGAAGTGCAGTGGGGTTCCCTTCACCCACATATATGAATGAAAAAGGAGCTAACCTTCCTCTAGCTTGTCTGGTTCAATGGGCTTGAGCATGGTCGAAGAAATGGTGGCACTGGGTTCCATGTCAATGATCTGTCTCCCCCTTTATGTTTATGACTCATAGTCGGAACCCACATCTGATATAGAGGATTTCACCTAAGCCACCAATGACTTCTTTGAGTGGAAATCAACAGTGTTATTCCAAGGGCTCTTATGGAAGTCACAGCACTTCCCAGTATCTTTATTTTTTATTTCGTTGTCCTTCTTTTCTTTTGAATTGGACTGGTTGTCCTAAGGCTATCCTTATTTTATTTGTCCTTTGTTCTACAGTTTGGGGCCAACCTTTCCTTTCTTTTTCTTTGAGGGGTTACCAAGCCCAAATTGTTGCATCTTTTGTTTAATATTTTTCAGGATTTTGATGTCATATCAATAGGTCGTTCCCAAGGATGAGATGTATAGAAACTCCATTTTGGCTTGGATGTATCTATGCATACCATCGCGATACTTGAGCACCAGATGTCACTCAGAATATTTGATACCTATCTTGGTGCGCAAGGTATGGAAGATATTTGTGAACTCTGGAATTGCTTGATCTCTTTCCTACCGCAGTGTGGTCCATTTTGTATACAAGTTGTCAAAACTTCTAACAGAGTAGTATTGTTCCTTAATAACATCTTTGAAGGACTCCCAGGTGGCTATGACTATAAATAACAAGGGTTCTTTTTTTTCCTTTTTCTCACATAATGTTTCCCAAAAATATTTGACATGGCGAATGACTTTGAGGAGCACAAAAGTAATATTTTCACTATTCGAAAAGTTATGGAAATAAAAAATAATATTCTAGTATATTCAACCATTTGTCTACACCATATTCATGTATTTGACCTTCAAATATAGGAATATCAAAGTTTATTTGTATCTTGAACGGGGGGGCATCTCTGCTCGATGAAGACACATTACCTGCTAGTAGCCGCCGAAGGATTTGTGAAAAACTCTCCACCATCTAGTCTGTCTGTTGCATGAGGGATTCCTCGAGAAACATTTTGAAAGGATATCATGTCCTGTCATATTTCTTTTCTCCCACCATGAGAGGTTGCTTTGGCATGCGAGATATTTTTTCCTCAAGAGAAAAAATCTTGAGAACCAATTCTTTGTACCCTGACCTCGTTGGGGACATGCATTCAGAATGACAAGGAGCATACTTCTCTAATACCACTGATCCATATTTTATGAGAAGAATGAAATGAATACATATTATTATCATGCTTAACACACAATAACACAGATACCGTAAAAATGGTTTCTATTCAATAAGGAAATATGTTGAAACTATAAAATGAAGTGGAAAACAAGCTTACTGGAATGGTGGTGGCTCATCTCTGAGAAGAGATGTGATGAATGTGCTCATTTGCAAGAAGATGATTAAAATGAGGATTTGAAGGACATTTTACTATAAATATGAATTCCAAAACCCTATAAATCCAAAAACCTAACCCTAGGAAATGAATCGCAAAAAGTCATGTGGGCCCCATTGGGGTAAGTTAGTACATCAACTTCTTGAGGTTCTAACTTTTGCATAAGATATCCTTTTTAGGCACACGATAGCCCATTGGAAAGGTCTATATGATGATTGCACATGTAGCCATCAAACCCTAAAAAAGTTATTGTTTGACCATGGCTAGCCCTAAAAACATTGTTTCGGGCCTCAAAACGACCTTAGAAGTCGGAGACCCGAAAATGAGGAAAAAACTACCAAACTAGAAAACTTCCAAAATGAACCAATTGGAATAGGTGGGAGGCCACTGAAATCCATATGGATCATTTGACATGGAAATGAATGAGAATATCTCCAATTTTTTACATTGATCATATTTGGTTATTGGCATGTTGATTTGGAAGATAATTTACCTTGATCTTTGAATGCAATTGTGACTCTCCCTTGTCACTCTAGAACCAATGCAAGGAACATTTAAGCATATTTGGGTTACCACAAAGAGAACCCATGTCTCAGTTTTCCTTCTATAACTTTGGTTATGACAAACTATGATGCGAGTTACCAAACCTCCATGTGGGTTACAAGACTTGGACTTAGTAAACCATCATTAGTAACAAAACAAGCCTTTAATCCTTCTATTTCATCAAAAATGATGGGGAAATGCCAATGAAATTACCTTTTTATCCCTTTAATGACCTTTGTAGTAAAAAGTGATGAAAAGAGTGATAATTGTGGTGAAAGGAGTGGTTTTTGTAAGTGAAAAATGGTTCACTGGAAGTGAAAATGGCATCAATTTGGAGGCCTAACAATTGGGTCCATGAAGGGGTATGGTGATTGTTCGCATGTTGATTTGGAAGATAGTTTACCTTGATATTTGACTTCGATTTCCACTCTCCCTTCTCTCTCTGGAACCAATGCAAGGAATATTTAAGCATATTTGGGCTACCACAAAGAGAACCTATGTCTTGGTTTTCCTTCTAGAACATTAGGTATGAAAAACGATGATGCAAGTTACCAAAACTTCATGTGGGTTACAAGACTTGAAATTAGTCAACCATCATTAGTAACAAAAAAATCCTTTAATCCTTCTAATTCATCAAAAACAATGTGAAAATGCCAATGAAATTAACTTATGAGACCTTTAATGACCTTTATAGTAAAAAGTGATGAAAAGAGTGGTAATTGTGGTGAAAGGAGTGGTTTTGACAAGTAAAAAATGGTTCAATGGAAGTGAAAATGGCACCAATTTGGAGGCATAACAACTGGGTCCATGAAGGGGTACGATGATTCATTTGAGCAACAGGGTCTACGATGAGGTCTGACAATTCATTTGGACACATGGGTTCTCGAAGGGGAACAACACCCCCTAAGGATGTGATGGTTTGTGATGTTGATATTTGGAGTCCCTATAAGAGAACAAGAGCACCCATAGAAGGAATACATATTTGAATAAAAATAAGGGAAATGTTATCTCTGTGATTCTAAGGAAGACTTAGATGAAGAGGGGAAATCTCCCTCAAGGAGACAAGTCTCTCCACATGGGAGGACTTGTTCTTCCTTGAGGTGATTCTGTGGGAACAATTGGGGCGACCATTTTTTCGGCTATGTTTGGGGGAATTCTTTTCATGGGTCTAAGGAGGCATTCTAGGAGATAAAACCATAGGTTCGTGAAAATTCTTGCAGTAGAGAATATATGGTGAGTCTGTGGTGGATGCATGTTTGAGGTGCTCCACAAAAGTTGTGAAATATATTACAACGATCAAGACTTGGTGTGACAAATATGTGTATGAGTGTCTTGGTGAAGTGAGGAGAGTCATGTCACTCTTCCAAGTTGTAAAGTGAGCCAATAATGATCATATTATAATAGTTTTTCAATAATAAGACTTAATCGGGTGTTAGGAATGGTTTTGATGCCCGCACTATATCAATGTTTCTCCTGTTTGTTTCACAAGTGTTCTCTTCATTTCATGGATGCATGCTTATATCTGACTATGTTTTAATCTATTAACAATTATTTAAGTATACAAGAGTTTCTCTAGAGTAATATTGTGGCTCCTTGGTAGCCTAGAACAAAGTATCAATATTCTCTAGGTGAAGAGACATTTTCCAAATGAAGTTTCCTTAGTGTTTCCAAGTAGACAAGTGAGAAACGATGTTGTGTTGCATGCCTTCAAGAGCTACACAATCATAAGATTTAGCTAGGAACATTGTGGGGACATGAAAATGCTCATAAAATAGATAGGTTCTTCGCTCCCTTCAAATTATTTTTATTTTATCACAATTGTGAGGGAGTGATAAAAAAAAAGTATAAATCAAGAAATCATGATTAAAGTATGGAATAGATAAAGTAGGAGTGTTAGATATAACAATTGTTTTTTTCAATTAATTCACTCTCTTTATTTTTCCATTTGAAATTTGAATCTTTCTTGATCATCTTTTTCAATGGCTTAATGATTTTATCAAAATAAAAGATAAATTTATGAACAAAATTAATCCACCTGAAAAAAGATTGCACAATTGTTTTTTTATAAGGTAAAGGAGATTCAAAAATAACCTTAATATGCTCAAGATCCATCATTATCCCCTATTTAGATATAATATGAACAAGTGAATTTTGTTCATTGATAGAAAATATGTTCTTCTTGGGATTTAAATAAATTCCATACTTCCTACACCTTTTGAAAATCTGGGTAAGATGTGAAATATGGTAAACTATGTTTCGTGAATAAACAATCATGTCATATAAATAAAAAATAACACTATGGTTGATAAGACCTTGAAAATAAACATCCATTTCTCTCTGAAAAGTTGATCTAGCATCGATCAATTTGAAAGACATTCATTTATATGCGGAAGTACCCCACTTAGTATAAAATGTGGTCTTAATCCCATCTTCCTTTGATAATAGAATTTAATTGTATCCAAGAAAAATTCAACAAGTGAAAACATTTCAGAATTGGATACAATCTATATGAGTTGTTCCATAGGAGGTGTTAGCACTCTGTAAAAATTTTCTGGTTGATAGACAAACAACATAGGTCACTGTTTCAGCCTACTTTAGAGTTGGGCACTAGCATGCCCAACTCAAAGAGGGATCTCTCGTGTCACCTGATATTTCTTTAGCAATCGATGGATAAATTTAGTTTGGTTTTGGGGTTTTTTTAAAGTTGTTGGCAAGGGAGGGGAGGGACACTCACGGCTATGGAGTCAAAATTTTGAAAGTCAAAGAAAACAATGACTAGCCAATAGAACTCTCTATTGGATAAAGGATAAATGATGCAATGAATATGATTTATAAATTGTAATTAAGTAGGATGTAAGAGGAATGAGAAAACAAATAACTGCATCAGAGCATTACATAAATGAATTCTGAATTAGCTAGAAAGAAAATTTCACAGTTTTAATTGCTTAAACCGAGAGCATCATAAGATGAATTATGGGCCTTTAACTCTCCAAATAAATAGAATAAAATGTAAATGGAATAAAAAAACACAAGAAATAAATACAATGAGAGAAGACAAAACTCATATCACCACCATTAGAATCTTTTCATAGATACTTCAAAAGCTTCTGCATATATATTCAATTCAACTTCAGAAAATTACAATAGAGTTCAAAACAACCAAAAAGGTTCCCTTGCACTTCTGCCAACCTTTAATACATTCGAAACCTCTAGTACTTATACAATTTCATTTTTCCTCTAGTTAGGAATCAATTACAATAGCTGAAACGAAACATTTCGGATTCCAAAAACTGACTATAATAATTAAAAGCCAACAGTTTCAGTAGGCAAACCGATTTACAATGATTAAACAAAAAACGTTTCATAAACTAGAGATTGATTTCTTTGACTGGTCGACTTTGTCTTCACCATTTGTATTTCTTTGATCTTCTATCGAACTCGCCAATTTGATGAAACTTGGAGGCTATTGATTGGTTCCTGACAAATTGCATTTTGTCCTGCCTAGTCGCATGATCTCTTTCCACTGCAAGACATAATGGATCTTGTAATCCATCATTTCCTTTATCAATATCTCCAGGTTGATGCAAGTGGTACAATTCATATTTGACAGCCCGATCTTTACAGTCTTGAACTGGTTTAAGATCTCAAAATCCATGGCCAAAAATTCCACTAGATTGAGTCCCTTCAAGTTTTCCTCCAGGCCTTCAAACTTGGAGTGATCCATTCTGCATTGGGCGAGGAGAGATTTGTATCCCTCAATATCATATAATTTTCCTTTTCCATCCCAAAACGGTGGGAGGCCTTTGATGAACAATTTCTCAAATAGATCCTAGAATTCATGTATTCTTTGTTCCATTTGTGTGGCTTTGGTCTGAACTGACTTAAGGAGATTATTCTTATCAATGATCCTTCTAGCCTAAATGATCAACATAGTCTTGTATTTTACCCCAATGGTCTGAAGATCGGTAGTGGAAACAAAATTCAGTAGGTTTATAGCATTATGGGCCTACTCTAAGGGTTTTTTTCGCTAGTGTCTCATTTACCACAGTGCACCTGCTTCAGGCAGTGATAGCCATGTTATCTTTGTCATCTATGAAATTTGGGTATGCCCTAAACTTAGCAGCTTCAGCAGAAATAGAGTCCTAGATTACGTGTTTAGATCCCTTCAAAATTCCTCTACCTTTCAAACTCATTTTCAAGTTGCCCACTCTTTCCAACAAAGTCTGATTCTCCTTTTGGAACTAGGACACCTTCTCATTCTTTATTTTCATTTCTTGCTGCAATTTTTCTATATCTCCTTCGAGACTCTTGATTTCTCCTTCCTTCAGGCTAAATTGGGACATAGCCAGAACCAATCGATCAATGCTTGATCCATTTTCTGTAGTAGAAGGTACAATGGCATCCATGTATGATGTTACTGCCTGTCCATTTGACCAATTCCCCTTTTCTTTCTAAAGTTGCAATACTTTGGCTTTTTAATTCAGTGCTTCATGTCTAAATTTCTATTTTTCTTGTTCTAGAACAACCATTTTTGTTGTTTGTGGGTGTTCTGTAGTAGACATTTTTATCTTCTTCTTTAGGCATTGGATCATCTTCTCTTTCTCACCTAGGGAATATTTTACCCCTTCAGGGCCTTCCTATTCTAATCTCGTAACTTGAGTTTGCCAGGCCCATCTGGCTTCTTTTTCTTTCTTCAATTGTCCATCCAATTTAAGTGCATGGAATGTCAGTCTTAAAACCCTCAAACTTAGACTTAGGTAGTCTGAATATAGCATGTCACTGGCATTTATGTGGAATTTTACCTTATCTGGGGCATCGATATTTTCATAACATGGCTTAATTTCAGAGAATTTATCTTCATCTTCCACCGTTATGTTAAGTGTATTCCTTTCTACATCTGTGACTGAGAACAAGAAAGACTTATGATGGGAGATCCTATCTACTTCAGGTAACAAATATATTATTTCACTCATGGACAAATTTCCTTTCACATCATATTGATTTTCTAAATTTTCTTTGGATTGGTAGACCACTCCAGGTGCCTTATTAAATACATGTTTCTTACTGTTGAAAGCTCTTGAGATACTTTCAACCTGTGGCATGCTCTATGTACTAGATTCTTCATTTTTGGTTCTACTCTCCACCATTTCCATGCTCATTTTCTCTTTAGGTTCTTCCTCCTCCAGGTTTACTATCTGTGGAGACTATGCGATTTTCATTTTATTGGGAACATTTTGCTGACCATTGTCACCCAGGTCCTTTGAAATACTCCTCTTTCTATAAACACTCATCCTGGGAGCTTTAATAATCAACCTTGGATAAGTTTTATGTTTATGAGTCTGCTATGAAGTTGACTCCATTTGTTGTGTTTGATCAGGCTGTTAAATGACTTCCATATCTACACAGGTTCCCATATTTGCTAGTTTATCAAATCCTTCAACATGCTCATGTTCATAAGGGCCTTGTTTTCTCATCAATATTCTTTTAGAAATGACCTGGTGTGGATCATATTTTCTACTTTGAAACTATCAAAATACAAACTCCTTGATCTTGGCTTTGATCTCAGGAAAACATGATCTAGTCTTTACCACAAAGGGTCCTATTATGAAAGGAAACTTTAAGTTGGATGTTTTGTGCATTTTCAGAAAATGCTCTATTTCTGAGGTGATTCTTTGCCTGATGAAATCCAGGGAAAAGACTCTGGGAGTCAAGAAAACTAACAGAAGGTGAGGTTCCTATGGATAACCATATACCCAAATTACAGTAGAATGCATAAAAAGAACCCAATCTCCTACTCTGCTCTCTAGATTGGGTTGCAAATAATTTTTCATTTCTTCTAAAACCCTTGGCAGGATGGTGTTGAAGATAAAGCTATAAACTTTGGACATGATCTTATTTATAAAAATGAGAATTGTGATCCTTTTGCATTCATTCAAGATGAATGTAGCTTCAGGGAACTATGTCTTGTTTGTCTCTAGGAACATTCTCAGTAAATGTGTGTAATACTTGAAGTCTCTTAGTGATTGGAAATTCACTAGTTGTTTGTGTACATTATCAGTGATGAACTCTTCGAAACTGATACAAGCTAACTGACTGGACTCTGTCTAAAAAAAGGTCAACAGGAAACCCAACATGACCTCTACCACAAACTTGTCGTTATCTAAACCTAAAATCTGACTCAGTATGGAACATGCCCACTAGACCTCAATAACCATGACGCTCACATTCATAGGCAACGACAAACTCTCATAATGATGTTTATGTTTAACAATGGTATGCAAAAATAGGGTTTCTACCTTGGGGGGACATTCTCTATAGACTCTAATTAGTTTCTCTTCTATGAAGGATTCAAACATTGCAGGGGGAGACTCTGGTGTATCGAGGGCATGAATTCTAACCCTAACTTATTTAAAACGACACTTTCTTCTTATGAGTAGTGTTTTGCACACCAGTTTATGAATTCTGGGAAAGGGAATGTGACTTTGACGATGTAAGGGACTACGGAGGCTTGGAATGCTTCAAGGAAAGGTATTTGTTTCCCGACATTCTCTAAGAAATTATCTCTGGATACAGAAATGTGTGAGACAACTTTTTATGTGTCAAATATATCAGAGTCTTTGTCAATTAGGGATTCTTCTTTAGAGGCATGATCTTGTTCTGTTATGAAAAAAATGACAGGATTCATGGCCATGATGAAAAATATGTGTGAATGATTGGAGAATGTGCAAGCCTGGTTCACTATCGAGCTTCAGTTCAAATGAAGCATTTTCACCAAATTTTAAATATTCAAATGATTTGAAATATCATTGACCCCATCCCTCCTTTATATACTCCTCTCAATATTGGGGAAAAGACAAAGAGGTTTGGAGTAGACCTCTTTTTTCCCCGATATACCTCTAGTTGCGACATGTGTTTGCAATAAAAAAACATGGTATTTCTATCGACCCTCTCCCAAGAAATTAAAATTCATGCAAGTTCTCCGCTTGATGTAACTGATGACCATCGATCTGCAATGCTTGAGATATGTGACCCACCAGGTCCCATCAACCTCACACCTCCGCTAGATTTCACCATATTTAGCTAGATGTAGCTCTGCCCTCCAGTTTATCGTCCCTCTACACCTATTTATCCCTCAACTAAGTCTTCATAATTGAATTCCATCGAAAATTGTTATGGTGATAATAGGAGGAAAGGGATAATTGTAATTTTTTGAAGCCTTATTCAAGTTTAAAAAATCAATGTAGACATGAATTTGTCTACATTTATTTCTAACAGGTACAACATAGGTGACCCAAGCTGAGTGTTGAACCTAAAATATGATTTTGGCTTTTGAGAGATTCTTTAATGCATTTTTTATTTTCAGGTTTAAGAGAAGGGTGTACTCTATGATGTTTATATTGGATAGGATCAACATCCCTTTCATTGACATAGTATGTTGAATGATATTGACCTCGTAAGATTTAATATAATCATATGACCATGAAAATACATCTTGTTATTTATTAAATAATTTGATATCAGTAATAATTTCATATTCAGAATAACCTCTCCCAAGATTAATATTTATTGATTTTCTATTGTTCCTAGATTAATGACTTCCTGACCTACATGCAATGACCCTTTTCTTATTAATATGAATAATTTCATAAATAATCCTAAAGATTAGCTAATTATAATTAATTATTATATAACCTTAATTAATTATATGTTGTTAATTAATTTTTTTTTTTTAACTATGATTAGCTTAAGTATGATTAACTCTTTGATTAAGGGTTAATGTATGATTAATTATTAAGTGAGTCATTAAATGATTAAGTATTAAATTATTGGTTAATGATTAATTTGTTTAGTAATTAATTAATTGATTAATTTAGTGTTGAACAAATGGGGGAAAATAAAATAAGGTTAAATGGGGTTACGTATCCCATAAGGGATAACGTAACCCATACGTAAAAGGAACATTAAGTAAAGGATAAGACCATTAAATAGAAATAAATGTATGGATAAGGTGTTTGGTGGGAAATGAATGTGCGAGGGCGGTGAAGGAGGCATAAGGGAGGAAGAAGGACGATGGAGGGGGAATTATTCATTTTGGAGGGATTGATTCATGCGTTTGACAGGAGAGGGATTTTTGAAGCATTGGGACAGAGTTAGTGGACAGTGGGATTTACAGTGCACCGGGGCTGAGGGGTTTTGGGCTCGGAGGGCTAGGACGTCCATAGATGTCCTAGGGCCAGGCGTACTGGTCAGTAGGGTGGCTAGTTTTGGGGTGTTTTAAGGAGCAGGTTCAAGCGAAGATTCAAGCTGCTGCAGATAGTAGCATCAGAGACAGGTATTTAAACTCAAAATTGTGAATTGTTTACTTAAATTTAATATTTATTGCCAAATTTTATTTACGCAAGTATGGAGATAGTTTTGAAATTTTGAAAATTATACTTCTTAAAAGCTTACAGCCAGGATATCCGTAGATATCCTGGAGCTAGGTCGTTTTCCTAGTTGGCAAGGTGGACAATGGTTTTGGGCATTTTTTTTTTTGTGTTGCAACAAGACAGGGTTGAGTAGCAGGTAGCAGGAGAGCAGCAGGAGCTGGAAACAAAAATAGCATCAGATTCAGGTACCCTGTTGAATTATGCATTTATTTATTCTACTATGAATTCGTTATTTGATGAATCTAAATTGTTTAAGTTGCTGGTATGAAGATCGATATTACGTTGAATAAATATTGTATTATGCTGTTAGGAAATAATTGCTCATGAAGATAACAATGTTAGATATATGTTTATAGGCATTACACTACACTAGAGATGTTGGTTTTAACATTTGATGATCTGTTATACCTATTTTGTAAGTCAAACAATTTATCGATGTTAACAATACGTTTAGGCATAGTGTGAGGTTTTTGACGTGGTTTATTTATCCTTATCCACTTCCATATATTCTTGGAACTCTTTGTCTCAATAGATAGATCTTTCTCTCAATAGATAGATCATTAAAATTCTCTCCATTGGTGAGAAATTTTATGATTTTCTCATCACCTTCAAATAATTTCCAACTAGTGACATTATTAGGAGAGAAGGCCTATGAAGTAACTTGATATAAAATCTACTAGACTAAAAATCCTCTAATGGAAAAATTCTAAATAAGTAATAACTAATGAATTAGACACCAAATTTTAAGAATGTGAGACTATTGTTATATAAGGCATTAAAATAATTAATAAACCTATAAACATCTTACTAGTAATTCTTTAGGTGTGGTGAATTACAATGTATTACATTTTTTTTTATCTATCTTACTATAATTTCAAAATCTCCCAACACTTTGATTTTTTCAAATTTTAAATGGATAGATTTTATAAGGCCTTGAGCTAGGTCCTCATACTCTATATCACTATTAGTGAAATAGAATTCTAATCCACAGGAAATAAAATTTTGTTTAAACCTGGACCAATAAGTAGATAACCAACTCTAAATCCCTCTTGGGATTTGGAACCATTAATGAATAGATTCCATATGTAAGAGGTATACTTAAAATCTCTTTTTTTTATTTGATGTATTTAGATGGTCGAAGAAACTAGAATTTACATAGTTTACAAGATTTGTGCTACTTCCTATCTCGTGAAACTTATATTACTATAAAGTCAATTGAGTTCATTTTTTTATAGGTATTTCATAAATTTCAATGAGAAAATAACTGGATTAGAGTCTAAAGAAACATTTACAAGGATTGGAAATTCTAAAGATGATTGTTCATTAGTTGCCCAATATGAGTAACAATAAGTTTCATGTTTCTTTCTTTGTCAATCATGATCTTATTGGGATACCTATTCCATGGAAGTCATAGATGTGACCAATATAATGATAAGTATACTTTCAATTTTAGAGATCAATGTCTACTTAGCAAAAGACCATATGATTTGGGAATGTTGACCATGACAATTTTTATAACTTGGTGAAGCTTGGTATTATAAGCTATTTGGATGAGAACATATTTAAGTTCACCAATTAATTTAAATTCTGATCTATTAAAATGAATGATGTTTGTCGATCAATTGGTTGCGGTGGAATTTAAATTTTTACACATTGATTATGGCATGACATTAAAAGAAGCACCTAAATATACTAAACATTTATAAATGTTTTGCTTGAAAATATCAAAATTTAGTAAGAAAGGATGAGTCAAAGATTTAAATTTTTTTCTTGTAAGTGGAACATTGATTATTGATTTGTGTACGTTGTTTCTAATTGTTTTATTAGTAGTTTTAATAGAATTTGAAGATTACATTTTTTTCATATTTGATATCTTTCAACAGCATATTGCATTGTTGTGAAATCTTACATATTTATGTTGGAGTTACTTCACACACACCTATGATTTCTTTTTCCTAAGTTTTTTCCTTATTTATTAGTCGTAATTAGTAATTATCCAGTCTCCTATATTCTAGGGTATAATATTCCACCTGGAGAATATTCTCTTTCAGTTGACACTTCAGTTTAACTAGTTGAGTTGAGTTTAGATGTTGCATTGGTTTTGTCACCATG
Organism: Picea abies; assembly: GCA_900067695.1. Classification (NCBI taxonomy): domain Eukaryota; kingdom Viridiplantae; phylum Streptophyta; class Pinopsida; order Pinales; family Pinaceae; genus Picea; species Picea abies. The sequence goes on from CBVK0110082626.1 coordinate 28,531, forward strand.
AAAAATTGGGATCATCACCAACTAATGTGCACTTTCCTTGGTATCAACACCAGACTGGTGCATTACCCTTGATTCCCTGTGTTAAATCCTTACTATCTTTGTTTAGTCAATTAACTAAAGACTAGTTGACTACTTAACTCAACTAGATTGCAGTTCACTCCTGTAATTTCCTGAGAGACTAGACTAGGTGGAATTTTACTCCCGTAATTGATGGTGTTTGTCTAGATCACTCTATACCACTAGTATGGCACATTGGTTCTCCTCTAGTGGGAACTCATTGATTTATATAGAGTATATCATGTGTAAATTATTCATTATTCATAACGGTTAATGAGAATTCTTTCATTCTTTCTCTCTTTCTTCTTCTTTCTAAAATTATCTCTTCAAATGTGTGTATTATTATTTAGATATATCTACTATGTGTAGGTTCAACACATTTACATGGTGTCACTGTCGATTGAAAACTAGTCAAAATCTACACCAAATGTTTTTGTAGGTAAAAAAGATTGAAGACAACAGAAAGATGGATTTCCAAAAAGAATTCATTCTTACACCTTACAACTATTTTGCATGGAAGGAGAAAATGACCATACATCTCCAAACCATAGGGTTGCACAAGATAAAATTGAATACATATACAAAACCAACATCATTTGTAGAAAAATCCAAATACTTGAATCACATGTATAAGGTACTCAGAACAATTTATAGTCTTATTTCTCTTGATCTCCTTTTTCACATATCTTCCTGTAAGACTCCCAATGAACTCTATACCACCTTGGAAGGGCTCTTTGGAAAAAATTATGAGATGAGGGGACACATTATGGAGGTGGAACTGCTCACATTGGATCCAAAAAGATTCAACAATATCCAATATTTCTTTACAAAATTCAAGGATTTACTATCGAACTCAAAGCTTGTAGGGTTGATAAATTGAAGGAGGAGAAAAAAATGGATCTCACCATTCTCTCCAAGCTTGGTACTGAATTATCTGTATTCGTATCCACATTCCATTCTATCATATTTGCCTCCGGATCCACCTGGAAGATGCCTTCTCTTGAGAACTTTATCAAATCCCTGACACAAGAGAAAACCAAGCTCATCAACATGGGCACAATGAAAGGCCCAAGGGCGCATTCACTCACTATACATGATGGAAGCCAAAAATATAAGAAATAAAAATATAAATGAAAATGGAAATCTCATGCACATTTGAAGAAGGAAGGGTACACAAAGCCCTTCAACGATGCCTTCGGATCTAAAGGGGAAAAGGGGAGAAATGATCATATTGTCACAAAGTATTCCATCCCAAATATGCATGCATGCAAAAGAAAATAAATCTAATGTATCAAATACTTCAGAAAAACAACCTTATAGATCGCATCCTTGAGTGTTCCAAGAAGAATAAAACAGAGGATCTGAATTCCAAGAAATGCAATTCTAGCCATGCCTTGATTTCCATCAATGCCTCTCATGATGCTTGGATCGTAAATTCAAGAGCATCACATCACATGGATTCCTCAAAAATAGTATATTCTTCTTTGGATGCATGTAAAGGTTCTCCTATTCTTATGGGGGATAACTCTTTTGTCGAATTCACTGGCAAAGGAAGGATTTAACTCACTAATGGAAGCTTTGAGAATGTGTTGCACGTTCTGAAACTTTCTATCAACGTTCTCTCCATGTATCAGATGAATAATTCTGGTGCCGAAAAGAAAGTCATATTCACACCAAATTTCGTGGACATATACAACATGAAAACCAACTCCAGGGTTTCTAGCGGTGAGGTAAATCACCAATCTAGATTGTATACTGTTTCTGAATTGCTTGAACCTAATTTTGTTTTACTACTTACTCATGGTGATGAAAGTAGTAGGATGTGGCATGAAAGGTTTGGACATTTTAATTTCAGATACATGCAACATATTAGAAATAAAATGTTGGTTGATGGTCTACTAGACATCCATTACTCCAAGGGAGTATGTGAGGGATATGTTATCGAAAAACACCCTCAAGAGAAATTCGACAGAGGAAAGTCTCAATGAGATTTTGCACCTTTATATATGATCCACAATGACCTTATGGTTCCTTTTCTACATCCATCTATCAACAAAGTGAGGTTTGTTCTCATTTTTGTTGATGATTTCTCACATTTTACATGGATCTACTTTCACAGGAAAAAATCCAAGGTCTTTCAACATCTCAAAGATTTGAAAGCCATGGTTGAGACACAGTCTAGAAAGAAGATCAAATTCCTATGAATTGATAACAGGGGAGAGTATGTAAATCATGAGATCCATAATCATTTCCATGAGGCATGGATTCAGTTGCAACACACAGTTTCATATACTCTGCACTAAAACAAAGTTATTGAGTGGAAAAAAAGATCTCTAAAGGAGATGGTGTCTTGCATGTTGCATCCAAATTCACTAACAAAGAGACTATGGGACGAAGCACTTAATTGTGAAACATACATACAAAACAAATTTCCCCATAGATATGTCAAGGATAATACCCACTACGAGGCTTACAGTGGCCTCAAACTGGAAGTGTCCCACTTTTACATTTTATTCACGTGCATGGGCCTAGATTCCCTCTAAAAGAGGAAGGCACTTGATCCATAGAGAAATGAGTAAATTTTTGTTGGATACCCTAACGGTGTGAAAGGATGTAGGCTTATTGATATTTCCTCAAACCGGCTCATCATTGAGTGTAGTCTCCAATTCGAGGAAAGTGTCTCGCATGCACTTCAACAACCGCATGTAGACACCTTCAATGTTCCACCTATCTGATATGATAAACATTCACATGCCAAATATTATTCAAAGGAGAGTTATGATTCAGAGGACTAAGATGATATAGATTCAGATTCAGTACAGTCAGATGAAGAGTCAGAGTGTCTATATGCAATTGTAGAGAAAGAGTAGAGGACCAAGTGGGCACATATTACTCTTCAAGATGCAGGGGATCTCATTGGTGATCCAGCCGATACTAGGAGGAATCGATCTGATTTCGAGGAGCCTCCTATTGCAGTCATTTCCACTGAACCATTTCCCTCCAGGCATATTTTCTTGGTTCAATATTCAAATCCATAGTGTTATGGTGAGGCTATTGGAAATCCCTTTTGGGAATCCGCCATGTAGGAGGATTACAACTCCCTCTTCGAGAACAATACTTTCGATTTGGTTCCCCTTCCTTATGGGAGGAAAATTTTCAGATGAATATGGGTCTACATGACCAAGAGCACAACAGATGGACACATTAGTAGATACAAAGATAGGCTTGTCACTAAAGGATTTTAGCAGGTTCATGGTATTGGCTATGATGAGACCTTCACTCCAGTAGCGAATATGCATTCCATATGATTGGAACTTGCCATTGTGGAAACCAAGGGATAGGAAGTCCATCATATGGACAGGAAGAATGCATTTCTTCCGGTGATCTTTATGAGGAGATCTACATGGAGCAACCCCAAGTATTTATGAAGGATTCATCTTTGGTCTGTCAACTGAACAAGTCACTTTATGGCCTTAAGAAAACCCCTAGGGAATGGTATCCCAATATGGACTCCTACCTATTCTCATAGAAATTTGTATGCTTTAAATTAGACTTGAATGTCTACATTCTCAAGATGGTTGATTCACTTCTACTTTTAGTTCTATATGTTGATGATTTGTTGATCATCGATTGCCTGAATTCAGCAATTTATGCAGTCAAGAGGATTCTACATGACACATTTTTTATGACGGACATTGGTCCACTACACTTCTTCCTTGGACTCAAGATCATTCAAGATGCATCAGGGATCAAACTTTCTCAGGAAAATTATGCACAAGTTCTCGAGAGATTTCACATGATAGACTACAAGTTTTCTCTGACTCCTTTCCTATCAGGGGTCAAACTTGAGGATGACAGGGAGAGTCCACTGGTTGAAAACACACTATATAGACAACTAGTGGGGATCTTGTTATATCTCACACACTCCAGACCAGACCTCTCAGATGCAGTTGGCACAGTTTCCAGGTTCATGTAGGAGCTGCATGAGCTACATTGGAAGGCTGCAAAGTGTATCCTTCGATACTTATAGGGCACCATCACCTTTTGGATTCATTATGAAACATACTCTACATTATATATCATCGGGTTTATTGATTTCGACTGGGCTAGTGACATCATTGATTGCAATTCCACATATGGTTACTCACTCAGTCTTTGTTCCAGACCTATCTGTTGGTCAAGCAAGAAGAAAGTTGCAATTTCTCTATCTTCAGCTAAGGCAGAGTACAAAGGGGTAGTTAACATAACCATTCAGACTATGTGGCTACAACATTTTTTCACTAAGTTGGGAATTCAGTTTCATCATTCGATCGTCATTTGGTGTAACAACCAGAGCACTCTAAATTTATGCAGAGATCCAATCCAGAAGTAGAGGAAGAATCATATCAAGATCCACATGCACTACATCTGAGACTTAATACATGAAGGGATCATCGACCTATAGTTATTTCCTTCAGTGGAATATATGATATACATATTCACCAAGACCTTGACTGAGCAGAAGTTCCACTCTCTGCGAAGTCGTCTTGGAGTGAAGGAAATAGTTGCCTAGCAACTATAGTTCTTATTTTTACATACATTGTACCTTTAGGGGGGGAGGGGGGTCCCCATGAGGTTTTCCCTCTTCCCTCACTTTATTTCAGTGTATCTTTTCAATTTGGGTACCTAAAATGGCCTCGTTGTTGGGACCCATTCTTTATTTTCACCATAGTCATGTTTAGGGGGGGGGGTTGGAGTTACTTCAAAGACACCTAGGATTTATTTTTCCTAAGGTTTTTTCTTCTTTATTAGTCATAATTAGTCATTATCTAGTCTCCTATATTTTAAGGAAGAATATTCCACCTGGAGAATATTCTCTTTCATTTGACACTTCAGTTTGACTAGCTGAGTTGAGTTTAGATTCTGCATTGGTTTTGTCACCATGCAACATTAGGATCATCACCAACACATGTGAAATTTCCTTGGGATGATCAGGAGACTGGCACATTTACCTTGATTCCCTGAGTTAACTCCTCACTAATCTATGTTCATTCAGTTAATTGAAGACTAGTTGAGTAGCTAACTCAACTAAGTGGTTGTTCACTCCCGTAACTGCCTAAGAGACTAGACTAGGTGGCAGTTCACTCTCGTAACTATTGGTTTGTGTCCATATCACTCTAGACCACCACTATGGTGCATTGGTTTTCCTCTAGTGTGAACTCATTGAGTTATACAGAGTATATCGTGTGTAAATTATTCATTATTAATAACAGTTAATGCAAATTCTTGCATTCTTTCTCTCCTTCTTTTTCTTTCTAAAATTCTCTCTGCAAATGTGTGTATTATTGTTTAGCTAGATCTATTCTGTGCAAGTTCAACAAATTTACAATTTCAAGTAGTTAAATATTTACTTTGATATTATTTAGATCTTCAATGATGTTTTATTACATAGGCTCTAAATACGTGGTTGAAGGCTTATGTATATCATAGATCATAGTGGCAGGTATGATAGTGGAATTCAAAACCCATGGTTTACTTTTATTCTTAGTTTGGGACACAATTGATTGTCATTTAATCTTAGTCTGAACTACTAACCCTTCTTCAACCACTTCCTCATATTCAATCATACTTGCACTAAGAAGAATATCCCATAAGGTCATAGCTATCTCACTAGAAATTTCTATAGATTCTTCTTCCACTTCTCCCTCTTCTTTTTCATTATATTCTTCTACTTGAGAAAAATGGTCCAAAAATATGTTGCCTGCAAAATTCATTGTGTTTATCCATTGTCGACATGCTTTCTCAAATTTATTAGCCTAATAATAGTTACAATAGTTATACATGTAAAATCCTTATAAGTTAATTTTTAAATTTGCAAGAGGTGGATGAATGGATTTAAGAGGGAAATTTCTTTTTAAGAAAGTTCCATATGATCTCTAGTTGGAAGTATATTTTCTTGAACTTCTATTCATATTTGTTACATCATTGGATAATCATTTGAGTATTCATTTCATTCTTTCTATATCCATAGAATCCTTTTCTTTGCCTTTCGTGTCTTTCTTGGTTGAGGTCGAGGTAAGGTAATACCTTTTTTGGTGATGTAACCTCATGACTCCCCAATGTTTTATGGGTTTCTTTACATCCTCTCATATTTAATTCAACCTTCTTGGCTTCTTCAAAATTAAACAATAACATATTGTTTTTTGATTACTTAAGAAGCATTGACATTATTGTGGTTAATGCATTATCATATTCTTAAATATGAAGCTCTAGAGTAGGATTAGTTCCTTATTTAAACATATTTTGGACTGTAGTAAATCTTTGGTTGAAATATTTAACGTTTTCCTTATGGCTTATCATTACTGGGGAGAATAATCCAACTCAGTGATGATTTTAGGGGCTAAATTTAAGTCATGGGCTAATTTTCCATGTTTTTTACCAAAACGATATTCACTATTCTAAAATTGATTCACCCAAATTCTATAGTATAAAATTATTTTACCTTAAAAATGACCAAAACTTTATACAAACTATATAAAATCCTTATAAATTTGAATATTTTTACAAAAATATTGCCAAACATTTTATAGTTGGCATATGAAGGATTACTAAGATTCGCCAAGGCTTCTACATTTTAAAATAAAATTCCATCCTTAAATTCATTCTCTCCTTTTTCTTTCTAAAATTCTCTCTGCAAATGTGTGTATTATTGTTTAGCTAGATCTATTCTATGAAAGTTCAACAAATTTACAATTTCAAGTATTTAAATATTTACTTTGATATTATTTAGATCTTCAATAATGTTTTATTACATAGGCTCTAAATATCTGGTTGAAAGATTATGGATATCATAGATCACAGGGGTAGGTATGATAGTGGAATTCACAACCCATGGTTTACTTTTATTCTTAGTTTTGGACACAATTGATTGTCATTGACTAACATGTCATTTAATCCTAATCTGAACTACTAATCCTTCTTCAACCACTTCCTCATATTCAATCATACTTGCACTAAGAAGAATATCCCATAAGGTCATAGCTATCTCACTAGAAATTTCTATAGATTCGTCTTCCACTTCTCCCTCTCCTTTTTCATTATATTCTTCTACTCGAGAAAAACCATCCAAAAATATGTTGCCTACAAAATTCATTGTGTTTATCCATTGTTGACATGTTTTCTCAAATTTATTAGCCTAATGATAGTTACAATAGTTATACATGGAAAATCCTTATAAGTTAATTTTTAAATTTGCAGGAGGTGGATGAATGAATTTAAGAGGGAAAGTTCTTTTGAAGAAAGTTCTATATGATTTCTGGTTGGAAGTATATTTTCTTGAACTTCTATTCGTATTTGTTACATCATTGGATAATCATTTGATTATTCATTTCATTCTTTCCATATCCATAAAATACTTTTCTTTACCTTTTGTGTCTTTGCTGGTTGAGGTCAAGGTAAGGTGATACCTTTTTTGGTGGTGTAACCTCATGATTCCCCAATGTTTTATGGGTTTCTTTACATCCTTTGATATTTAATTCAATCTTCTTGGCTTCTTTGAAATTCAACACTAACATATTGTTTTTTTCTCACTTAAGAAACATTGACATTATTGTGGTTAATGCATTATCATATACTTAAATATGAAGCTCTAGTGAGGGATTAGTTCCTTATTTAAAATTAATTAGGACTGTAGTAAATCTTTGGTTGAAATATTTAACATTTTCCTTATGGCCCATCATGACCAAGGAGAATAATCCAACTCAGTGCTGATTTTAGGGGCTAAATTTCGCTCCTGGGCTAATTTTCCATGGTTTTTACCAAAAACATATTCGCTATTGTAAAATTAATTCACCCAAATTATATAGGATAAAATTATTTTACCTTAAAAATCGCCAAAAATTTATACAAACTATATAAAATCCTTATAAATTTGAATATTTTTACAAAAATATTGCAAAACATTTTATAGTTGGCATATGAAGGATTAGTAAGATTTGTCAAGGTTTCTACATTTTAAAATAAAATTCCATCCTTAAAATCATCCCTGAGATTCCAACTATTAATGCACCAGTGGTTTTCTATTCCAAAAACATATTTATGAAATCCTTTTGGAAATAACCCCAATTAGTAATTGAACCTGCTGGTAGGCGGAAATACCAGGTAGATTCTATATTTTCAAATATATAAGGAAAAATATACATACCACATCTTCATATTTTATATTCGTTAATCTAATATCTAGAATAAATTTCTTAATATGGTCCTCTAGATCATGACCCACTTTAGAGTCATATTTAGGAAGCACTAATTTTGAATTCTTTGGTAAGTAACCTAGTTGGATGGGAAATGTAGCATACCCAACCACCATTCTAAGTCCCATTACCTCAAATTGAAACATCGATACCACAATGTAGTAGACCTAGGATTTTTCCTCAGCCACACGACACAAATTGTCTCTTTGATGCCATAAATAATTACACCTAGAAAGGATTTGGACCACTCCTATACAATTCTTCCCTACACAATATAAAATTATGCATCCCAACAAAAAGACCAAAACCATGCATACTCTATGTATAATCTAAAATAAACATGTCCAACATTCAACCATGTAATGTGTAGACAAATAATTAAACACAACAGGAAAATACAACACATTACAACACATTGAACATGTAATTTGAAATCATAAGAATGACACTTACCTTTGAAAGATGAACCAACTAGTTGCAGACCTCTAACATTCCTTCCAATCATAGATAATATTCTTCAATAGTTCTAACAATAGGTCACCACCGAGCCAAGTCTATGATTCCACCTATAAATAAGGGCACTCTTACAACCCCAACTATGGTCTATCAAAACACAACTCAAGATAAGGCTAATAGAACCAACTCCAACAAAAGTTCCATATCATACAATTTCATTACCCTCAACATCTCCCTCCTATTGAAGTGTACCCCTTCACTATTCAATAGTACTTTGGGTGTACCAATTCCCTTCTAGGGATTTAGTAATAGGTTGTGTTGGCACTTTGTAAATTTGTTTGGCTGAGAAAAAAAATGATAGAGGTAACCTACAGACCAACTTTAAGACCAGAAACTAGCCTTCCCAACCTAGAGAGGGCTCTCTCTGAGACTTATTTTCTAACATAATGGATTTGAATTGTCGTCTAGGTTTATTGTGTTTGTAAAATTTTTATGGTTCTGCTGGCAAGGAAATACAAAACTTTGGGTTGTTGAGTCAAATTCTAGAAAGCGAGAGAAAGAAATGACTTTGTAACTGAAACTTTGAGAGGATAAAGGCTAAGCAGGTAATGGTGTTTTAGTTCAAATGTCGTTGTGTGTGGAGAGAGAAAAATACATAAAGAAACTCAGAGCACCATTGAAGATGAATTCTAAATTACTTAGAAGAAAACACATGAGTTTAAATGGAAAAGTCTAAACCACCACATGATGAATTCTAGACTTATTAAACGTTCCAATTTAAACAGAGTAAATACATGGATATACATAAAATAGGAATTACATACATATAAGATATCAAAATACATCAAACCAAAACCATTAGAATATTTTCATCAAAGCCTCAGGACCTTTGCATTATATTTCAATCAAGTTCGAAAATTACATTCAATAGTCTACTGTCTACACTACTTTGCCAACCAACCTGGATTACATTGAAAATATGCAATACATAGAAAGACCTACTCCCCTTGGGCTGCCATGCTCCAAATTACTACTCCTAGAATTTCATTTCTGGTTACTTCCTGCTTGATGGTCTTTCGAATAGGAATTACTAAGAATAGGAATCCAAGTACACCCAATCATGTCATAGTTGACGTCTCTGTCATGATCGTTTGGTCATCAACAAGATTCAATCATTAGGAGGTGATGCATCGATGTTTCTCCTTTGAGTGGTCACCTGAATGATAAAGAACCCTTTCGGAATTATGCCACCCAGTGTAATGGGATTTGGTTGCTTCCACATGATAATTGGCCATAACGTGCATGTGGCAAGATGGTATGGCAAATGAATGTAGGCTGTCATTCTTATGGACCACACATCTCCTTCATAACCGTTATGAATTCCACATACATGTGTCCTTCTCAACAGGTGGGTTTACAACATCTTTGTGACATATATCCACCACGCAGGTACCTGTCATATTCCTTTCTTCCCAGCAGGAAACAAGACACAAGGGGAGAGAAATTCCATGACACGTTAAAAAGACAAAAACAGGCTCAGGTCAATTATGTTTCTAGCCTCACCTGCAATATTGATACTCTAATCATTTTCCTAAGAGACCAGTTCCACCTTTTCAGATTATTCACCTATCTTCATAAGACCAAGTTCCCTTTTAGCTTCATTTGAGCACTGGCAAGAGCTATGAAAATGTTTTCCATGGACGGTCCAAATTCCTTGAACTGCCCTGCAATTCTCTCCTCTAACGCCCTATGTTCCTCACATAATTGAATGATCATGTCTTGCACTTCTCTGAGTTGTTTCTTGAGCCGATTCACATTCCCTTCTCAGCTCTATGATGTTGTTGTTTCAAAAGTCATTCCCACTAACTTCTTTTTGAATTATTTGTTCTCTTGGTATAAGTTGACAATAGCGAGATGTGCTTGCTTCAGCTATTGCAAAGGATCCAAAACCTCCATGCTTTCGATGCCCTACCTTATTTGTCTTTCACTGATTTACTAGCTTGAACCCTCGATAGGTTCTATCCAAAAAAATCACATGAGTAACTTCTTAGCAACAGATTGAGTGCATGATTCATTTGGAGCTTGGGTCTCCTCAGGATTCTTGATCAAGCTCAACCTACCTCTTTTCTAGGCTACTGGTTGTTGGGATGATGATCCTTCTACTGTCTTTCCTTTTCCTGCATCCCTCTCTATTCTTTCCCCCACGATGCGAGATGTTGTCTCCACCATGGGTAGAGGGGGGTCTCCTTTGGGGTCCCTGGGGATGTTGGCTGAAAATGCAAATGATTCCCAATCCTTGCCCAGTCGTCTCAATTCCTACACTACCAACAACTTTATTAACGAGATATGGGATAAGTTCTTCTTTGGTTGGTCCTCTTCAGCCTTGATCTAGGTGGATATCGGTGGCCACCCACCTTTTCCAACTGGCTTAGAACAACTTTCTCGCAACTTTGATAATTTACTATTTTTAGCATTTTTTTAGGTCCTGAACTTTTGGAGCCGTTTTGAGGCCCTAAACGATGTTTTTTGGGGTATGTTGTGGTTGCAAAATTTCATCATGAAATTTTGTGCAACTATTGTAGTCCTCGGATATATATTTCCAATGGACTATCATATTCCTAAAATTAAGATTGTATGAAAAAGTTACGACCCCGATAAGTTGATGTACTAACTTAGCCAAACGAGGCCCACATGACTTTTGGCGCTTCATCTCCTAGGGTTAGGTTTTTGGATGTTTAGGGTTTTTGAAACTCCTGTTTATTGTAAAAAGGCCTTGAGAGCCTCATTGTAATCATCTTCTTGCAAATGAGTGCAGCCGTCACATATCTTCTTAGAGATAATCCACCACCATTCCAACAAGCTTGTTTTCCACTGCATTTTACAGTTTCAACTTATTTCCTTATTGAATAGAAAACTAGTTTTACTGTATCTCTATTATTCTGTGTTAAGCATCTGGTAATAATCTGTAGTCATTTCATTATGTTCATAAAATCCAGATCAATGGTATTAGAGCAGCATGCTCCTTTTTTTATTGATGCATGTCCCAAATGAGGTCGGAGTACAAAGAGTTAGGTCTCGATCTTGTTTCTCTTGAGGAGAAAATCTCTCGCACACCCAAGAAACCTCTCATGGAAGCAGAAAATAAATATGACAGGACAGGAGATCCTTTCAAAATGTTGATTGAGGAATCCCTCATGCAACAGAGGAACTACATGATGGATAATTTCACGCAAATCCTTCGGTGACTATCAACAGGTGATGCATCTTCTTCAAACGGAGGCACCGCCTCCTTCAAGGTACAAATAAACTTTGATATTCCTATATTTGAAGGTCAGATAGATGCAGATGTTGTAGATAGGTGGTTGAATCTACTATAAGGGTATTTTTCTGTCCATAACTTTTTGAATAGAGAAAAGATTACTTTTGCACTCCTCAAAGCCATTCCCCATGTCAAAGATTGGTGGGAAACTTTCTGTGAGCAAAAGGAAAAAGAGGAGCCCTCATTATTTATAGTCATGACAACCTCGGAATCTTTTAGGGATGCTATTAAGGAAAAATACTACCCTGTTGGAAGTTATGATGACTTGTATACCAAGTGGACCACACTACAGCAAGAAAGAGACCAAGCAGTGCTAGATTTCACAAATATCTTCCATACCTTGCGCACCAAGCTAGGTATCAAATATTTGGAGTGACATCTGGTGCTCAAGTATCGCGGTGCTCTGCATAGATACATCCAGACTAAAATGGAATTTCTAGACATCTCATCCTTGGGCACGACCTACCGATATGCTTTCAAAATTGAGCAGAAGCTCAAACAAAAGATGCGACAATTTGGGCCGGGGAACCCCTCACAACAAAATCTAGGAAAGGGTGGCCCCAATCCATAGAAAAAAGAATAGAGAAAATATGGATAGTATCAGGGAAACCAGTCCAAGCCGTAAGTAAAGAAGGACACCGAAAATACAAATAAATATACCAGGAAGTGGTGCAACTTCCATAATAGCCCTTGGCATAACAATGCTGACTGTCGCTCAAAGCAGATGTTGGTGGCCGAAGTTAAAGCTTCTGAATGAGATGCAGGTTCTGACTCTGAGTCAGAACCAGAATGGGGAAGATAGATCATTAACATGGAACCCAGTGCCACTGTTGCTACCACCAAGATCCAACATGGTGAACCAGATGAGCCAGAAAAAGGAGAGTGCCTCTTCCATTCATAGATGTAGGTGAAAGGCACCCCATTGAACTTCATCGTTGATAGTGGTAGCCAAAAGAACCTCATCTCAGCAGAGGTCGTCAAGTGGTTGTCCCTATCGACAACGCTACACCCACAACCCTACACCATTGGATGGCTTCGCCAAGGAAGCGATCTCCACTTCATCCAGCAATGTTGACTGTCGTATGACATCAAGCCCTTCAAAGATGAGGTATTGTGTGATGTTTCCCCTCTGGAAGTTTGTGATGTTCTTTTGGGACAACCTTACTTGTGGAAATGTCATGCTGTATATGAGTCTAGGCCTCGTAGTGTTATTATTACTTTGAACAGGAAATTGTACAGGATACTCGAGCCTATCCCACCTAGTGTTATTTCCTTGATCTCTGCGAAGCAATGTAGGAAGGTCATCCCTTAGACAAGGAAGTTTGTCTTCTTCATGATTCTCTCCCAGAATAATAGAAAAATCACAACCACATCCAGGGTCTCTACGACTGACCTCTCCACATAGAAGAAACAAGTAGATAAGGTCATGGAAGAATACTCAGATATCTTCTCCTCACCTACCAGGGTACCTCTGCACTGCCAGGTCAAATGCCCCATCGATCTAACCCCCGATGCACCGCTGCCCAATGGGCCAGTCTATCGTTGCTCTCTGTTAGAGAATGAGGAGATCAAGCGACAAATCCAAGAATTTCTCCACAAGGGGCACATTTGTCCCAACTCATCACCTTGCGGGAGCCCAATCATGTTGGTATAGAAGAAATATGGAACTTGGTGACTTTGCATTGATTATCAGACTCTGAATAAAGTCACAGTGAGAAACTAGTACCTGATTCCCCAAATCGATGACCTCCTTGATCAAATCATGGGGGCCAAATACTTCAGTAAGATTGGTTTGAACTCTGGCTACCACCATGTCCCGATAGAATAGATTGATGTATGGAAGATTGCCTTCAAGTCAAAAGAAGGCCTTTTTGAATGGTTTTTCATGCCCTTTGGTCTGACAAATGCTCCAACCACTTTCATGAGGATGATGGATGATATGCTGTGACCATTCACCAATACTTTTGTAGTTGTGTATCTAATAAGATGACATTCTCATTTACAACAAGACTTTGGCTGAACACTTGCATCATATTCAGTAGGTTCTACACACCCTGCGACAACACAAGCTATATGCCAACTTGGAAAAATGATCCTTCAGCATGGACAGGGTCCATTAATTAGGCTACATCATTGATCAACATGGTGTACATGTGGATCCAGCCAATATCCAAGTCATCCGTGACGGGCCATCCCCAACCACACTCACTAATCTTCAGAGATTCTTGGGCCTTTCCAATTTCTACTACAGTTTTGTGTTGGGATTCTGCCATATTGCGTGGGCCCTCAGCCAAATAACTAGGGGTGGTGGTAAGGTGAAATTTGTGTGGGATCAGCCCTAACAACAAGCGTTCAATGATTTGAAGCAACTCTTATGCTTAGCCCCAATTATTTCCCTACCATACTTGCAGTAGCCCTTTGAGATTGAGACTGATGCTTTAGACTATGTTGTGGGTGTCATTCTCACACAACATGACCATCCCATGGCCTATCATAGTGCGACACTATCAGATACTATCTGTAAGTACCCTACTTATGACAAATAAATTCACTCCATTATGAAAGTCTACTTCTAGTGGAGACATTACATTCTTGGGAGGGAGATAGTCATCCACACTAATCATAATCCACTGCAGTTCATGAAGACATAAGGAAAATTGCATAATGACCCCCATCAAAAGTGGTCCACATACTTGCAGCAATTCCACCTCAACATCAAGTATAAAATAGAAAGCACCAACCATGTCGTTGATTTCCTCAGCAGACCACCAGTTGCATCACTCACCATAGTACTAGACTCCTGTGGCCATGAGACCTCCAGATGACCCCAACTCTATGAGACAAACATGGACTTCGCCACCACCTACCAAATGTTGGGTGCAAAGGAAGTTGCCGATAATTTCCATCTTCATGATGGGTTGTTGTGCCGACTGGTCCATATATGTGTTCCATCAAGTGAGTGAGACAAGATTATTTGGGAATCCCACTATAGCCATTTGGCAGGACACTCCAGCATTGAAAAGACAGTGACAATGCTACAAAAACATTTCTACTGGCCGAAACTTCGACAGGAGGTCAGCAAGTATATTAGGTCTTACACTACCTGCACTGTTGCCAAACCAACCACTAAGATATAGGGCTTTTACACCCCTCTTCCTACTCCTGATAAGCCATGGGAATCCATCTCAATGGACTACATGTCGAGCCTCCCGTCCACCAAGTGGGGAAATGACTGTGTTTTTTTGGTTGTTGATCGCTTTTCTAAGATGGTGATTCTGGGTGCTTGCAAGAAGAGCATCACAATAGAATCCATTGCCAATCTCTTCTTTGAATAGGTCTGGGTACATTTTGGAATCCCAAAAACCATTTTCTAAGATCAAGATAGTCGATTTCTTAGCAGATTTTGGTTGAGCCTCTGGTCACTATTGGAGACCAAGCTCACCAAATCCACGACGTTCCACCCCCATACAGATGAAAAAAATGAGGTCGTAAATTAAATGATTCTGCATATCCTGTGCATGTATAATTCCAATCTACCTCACACATGGGATGAGAGTGTTCCCTATGTCCAACATAGCTACAACCGAGACCTGCATAGCTCAACTGACCACAANNCCACAACCCCTTTCAGGTGGGGTTGGGATTCCAACCATTGGGTCCCATAGATGTTGCACTTCCCCTTGTGGTCACCTCAACCGACTCCTCTCCTACTCCAACTGAGGCTAAAAAAGCCACCTAGTTCATTGAGAGGATCTAGCACATCCACCAACAGGTTCAAGATATCCTACAGAAGTCCAATGACAAGTACAAGCAGCACCATGATCAACATCGGGTTCCACATAAGTTTCAGGTGGGCAACAAAGTTTGGTTGCACTTGTAGAAAGAATGTCTTATAGGATCCCATCGGAAGCTTCACCCACTCCATCATGGGTCATACACCATCACCAAGGCTGTGGGGGATAATTCTTTTTTTCTCAACATTCCTTCTTTCCTTGGCATGGACCCAGTGTTCAACGTGGACCTCCTTCGATCTTATTTCCCACCATTATTGGACACCTCAGACATAGCATAAAAACTGACACCAAAAAAGTTCAACCCTGAATGCATACAATAGGCATCCATTGATAAGATTGTGGACATGCAAATCAAGGTAACTTGACAACAAAGGCTCCAACATTATCGAGTTGTCAAAGTAGGGAAGCTTCTGCACCAAGGCAAGTGGCTCACCCAGGGCCAAATTCAGCAGAAATTTCCTCATCTGGTGGGGGAAATCAACATAATGGATACCATTTCTTCCTAAGGATGGAGGATTGATCTAGGTGTAAATCGGTGGCCACCCACCTTTTCCAGCTGACTCAAAACAACTTTCTCGCAATTTTGATAATTTACTATTTTTAGCAGTTTTTTGGGTCCTACACTTCCAGACACATTTTGAGGCCCTAAACGATGGTTTTTGGGGTATATTGCAATGCAACTGTTGTAGTCCTCAGATAGATCTTTCCAATGGGCTATCATATGCCTAAAATGAATATTGTATGGAAAAGTTACAACCCCGGGAAGTTGATGTACTAACTTACCCAAACGGGGCCCACATCACTTTTGGCGCTTCATCTCTTAGGGTTAGGTTTTTGGATGTTTAGGGTTTTTGAAACTCCTTTTAATTGTAAAAAGGCCTTGAGAGACTCATTGTAATCATATTCTTTCGAATGAGCGTAGCCATCACATCTCTTCTCAGAGATAAGCCGCCACCATTCCAACAAGCTTGTTTTTCACTACATTTTACAATTTCAACTTATTTCCTTATTGAATAGAAAACCAGTTTTACTGTATCTCTATTATTCTGTGTTAAGCATTTGGTAATAATTTGTAGTCATTTCGTTCTGCTCATAAAATCTAGATCAAGCCTGGACATTGTCCTCCATTGCTCCTAGAATTTGGTGCAAGAAGAAAGGTAAGCTCAAAGGCCTCTTCCCCGTGAAATGCATCATCATCCTAACATGATGTGGGTATATTCTCTCACGCCTTCTTTCATAGGTGAAATACCTTCTAATCACCTTCAATAGTTTCTAAAAAGGCTCTCGTAGATACCGACTTGGAATGCCCACTTTGATTTTCATGTTCAGGAAGTCTAGTTTGATGAATTGTTCATAGAATAATACATCTAAAAGAATTCCCTTATACCACCTTTCACCATGTGGATGGATCCCCATCGTGACTGACAATGTTTCCTCCATCACCCAGAATGTGATTCCTTTAATTACCGTGCATAACCCATTAAACCTGAGAGTGAATTGTTCATCTAGTTTCGCGTTGTATCCTTGGATTTTCTTGCAATAGCGAATACATATGAACTATTTGAAATATGCCCTGACATTTAGATCCTCATTGATTAATGCCAAGTCCAGAGGTTCAGGGCTCACAACTTTGCCACTTTGCACCTTCTTCCTTATGTCTTGGAATGTTGTCATGATGAAAAAATGTATTTGTTTCACACACATAGTAATGAAATATGGCATCCTCTTCATGCAGAAAATGGAGAATGATATGCCTCGCAGAGACCTGTCATAGTGGCAGTGGTGGAAGTTTTGCACGGCAAGCAAAAATAACTCTAGGATTTTACTACGCTGATGCCAGGCAGTATGAAGACTTTAGGTGCTGAAACAAGTCGATGTTGCGATAAATGATAATGGTAGGATCGTTGCAGTAGGGATGCACGACATAAAATTTGGGCATGGAGGAAAGGTGGTGAGATACTAGTGGCAAGCCAGGGAAATGGGATGGGGAAAACAATTTGGTGCGACAAGGAAACAATCTGAAGAAGAAAGGATGATTGGGAGAGGAACTATCACTTGACAAACTAGCTCGAGGAAAACTCGAACAGGCTTCAAACCATTACTAAAAACAGAGGATATGGGACAATCTTGACTAAATAGGTTTGCAACATAGCTAATGGCAATTGGATTTCCCACAACGAAAAGACTCAGGGCTTGTAGGAAACATCACAGGAAAAGAACAAACTCAGATGGTAAAAGAGAAGCACGCAGGGTGATTGGTATTTATAATTGAATGGGCAAGGGATGGAATCATGACAGAGGATGTTGAATCCATGGTGATGAGAAGTTTTGAAGCAGGTTGAAGATTTGTGCAAAACACTCGCATGACAGGCACACTTCGAAGTGTGCAAAGTACAGATGATAAGATCTGCAAAGTATATGTGATGTGAGTGCCATGAGTTTTTAACCTTATTGAGTTCATAATGAGGTGATGATGGTCATTATATCTATTGACGTGACCTTTAATCTAACAACTTGCCTCGACCTATGGCACATAAATTCCCTCTTTCTAACAAGACCTGACCTTTTGGGGAAAAGACATTTACAATTCACACATGTTTAATTATGATGTCCTTTCCCAACTCCAAGGGCCAGATCTGCCACTTGATGACTTAGACCCATTCATTTCTCAATACCTAAACTTACACACTTCAACACATGAACCATGACTCATATAGGATTGAATCTAACTGAAAAAATGACAACTAGCTCCAATGGGGATGTTGTCCTCCTAATGAGGTGGAAAAGAACAACAGACTAGGTGCCTAACCATTGGGATTTATTTGATTTGCAGACTCTAAAAAAATGAAAAAGACTCACCCTAGACCTTCTTGAAACAATCACGACTAGACTCAGCATAAAATTAGGGCCTTCAATCCAGTATTCAATTTTCTTCTGACTACTAAGTTGAAATGTCTTCTTTGAAAGTATAAAAAATGGTTATTTACAATGATATGAAAGACTGAAACAGACCATACTAAACCATATAATTTTTAAGGAACCTTCTATTCACATGTCCCCCACTAGTGTGTTCTCCATTAAGCTCTTGTAGAAAATATGCATTGTTCCTCTGATATGCGACAATCCTGAAAGGCCCCATCCAAAGATGATCAAACTTTCCATTCTTTCCTTTGTCTTCATTCATCGCGTCCCACTTCAACACCATATCATTTAACTTGAAATTCTCCTGCTTAGTGTGCTTCTCTAAAATCTTATTCATTTTGTCTTGGTGAAGCTGTGACCATTTGAAAACTTGTTCCCTCATTTTCTGTGCATGAACCAATTGGTTTATCCTCCTCTGAGCGTCGTTTGGTTTGACATCTTTCTCTTGCAACAATATCCTGACTGGAAATCCCAACGAGGTGGGGAAAACATTCTCTACTCCGTATATAATTTGGAAAGGAGATGTGGAGATGCAATTTTTGTTAGTAATTCTATCAGCCCATAGTGCATAGATAATCTTATTGTCCCAGGCCTTCTTGTTATCTTGTAGGATTTTTTTCATAATCATGGTTAAACTTTTTTTGGATGATTCTACCAATCCATTACCCTATGGGTAATAAACCATAGAAAGTCCCAAGGTTATGTTGTAATCATTACAAAACTTCTCCATCTTATTGGACATGAACTCCACTGCATTATCCATGATGATCTTGACAGGGCACCTGAACCTAGACAAGATATTGGTATGCAAGAACTGAATGATAACTGTGTCAGTAGATTGCCTTGTGGGGATCACTTTGATTCATTTGGTGAAATAGTTTGTGGCCGTTAGTATGCATTTATTATGAAATGATGATGGTATATGGATTTGTCCTATAAGATCAAGACCCCATTGCATAAATAATGCTTTGACAGAGATAGGATTTAATGACAGAGGTTTCATCTCTATTTTTCCATCGAATATATGCCATTTGTGGCAACTGGAAACTTCCTTGTATACATCTACAAAAATAACAGGCCAATAAAGTACTTTCCTCAATATTTTGTGCACGGTGGTCTTCCAGTAATGATTCCCCCCACAATCCTCTTTATGGAACTCCTTGATATCCCATTCAGTGTCTTCTTCCAACAAAACATTTAGCAAGATCCCTTTTGGATCCTTCCAATATAGAGATTTATCTAGGATGCAAAACTTAGTTGCCTTCAAATTCAAAAACCTGGCCTTGGTTTTTCTCAACCCTGGAGGAGCTTGCAAATTTCTCAATATGTAAATAATTTTAGCATACCAAGGTGAATCAATAAATTTATGAGATACATGCAGGATTGCTTCTTCTTGCTAGTTCTCTGACAGATTGACAATGAAATTTATTCCCAAAACATCACAGTTCGACTGCGCCATCAATTTTGAAAGCCCCTGACCCTTAATAAACTTTGTAGGCTTTATTTTGAGGTCATATTCCAGCATGAATATGATCCATTTACCCCTTCTCCCCTTAGGTTCAGGCTGAGTTAGGATATCCTTGACGGAATTCCTAGGCACATAAACAATGACGCGAGAATGCAGTATATAACTCCTAAATTATTTGAGTGCCTTCACTAAGGCATATGCCTATTTTTCCATGATATCATACCTTAGTGGGGAGTCTCTCAATGTCCTGCTGAAACAGGTTATAGGATTTTTAGAATTCTACTCATCCTTCTATAACAGGATGCCAGTGATGGTCAGTTCTGAGGAGAAGGAAAATAAGATAAAATCCCTTATCAAATCTAGGCTAGCTAATACTGGATATTTGGTCAGTTCCACCTAGATGTCTTCAAATGACTTCCTGGATTTGGGGGTCCATTTTATCTCATTACCTTTCCTGAGCATACTCGTGATGTGCTTTATAATTTGGACTAGATTTAGAATGAAACTCCTCAAAAAATTCACCTTTCCCATGAAAGATTGCACCTCTTTCTTGCTCCTGGGGGTGCTAATTTTCAGAATCCCTTCCACCCTACTGGGGTCTATCTTTATTCCTTCCTTTGAGATTATTTTCCCCAACAATTTTCTTTCCTCCATCCCATTTTTTTTTTTTGGATTTAATGATATGCCAAACTTTCTGCATTTATGGAAGACCTTCTTCAGATATTCAAGATGTTTCTCGTCAAAATCCGAAAAAACCATGATGTCGTCCAAGAAAATCATGATAAACTTGTCTTTCTCTTCAAAAAATACTATATCCATGGCCCTTTGTAAAGTTTCTCCAACATCCATAAGCCCAAAAGAATTCTTTGAATACATGAATGTACCCCAGGGTGTCGTAAAGGTTGTCTTCTCTTGGTCGTTTGGATGCACCATGATTTGATTGTAACCAGAGATATCATCCAAGATTGATATTTTCTGGGATCCAACTACCTTCTACAGGATGTAATCCATTTTGGGAAGCAACTAGTTGTCCTTTAGTGACATTCTATTCAAGTTCTGAAAATCCACGCATAATCTTATTTTACTGTTCTTCTTCCTTACAGGAACAAGGTTGGCCACCCACTTTGAAAATATCAAAGAAACAATAATTTTGGCATCAAATAGCTTCTTTACCTCCTTTTCAATCAAGGACATCAATAGGGGGTTGATCTGTCTCATCTTTTTCTTGAAAGGTTTTTGATCTTCCATGATGGGAATCATGTGCTGAATTACTCTAGTGTCATAGACTTTCAAGTCTTCATAACTCCATGCAAAAATGTCAGGGAAATATTTCATGAGGTTGATATATCTTAGCTTGATATATGAACTGAGTGTCTTTGACACTCTGATTATATTAGGATTCTTTTTAGTCTCGATGTTGCAATCCTCAATATCTTTATCATTTGTAGTGATTCAAGGATTTCTGGCTATGTCATTTTCATCAAACAATTTTTCTAAAGGAACCACACCTTTGGGGATAATGTTTTTTTTAAGATGCACTATATCCATTCCAACTATCTCACTCTAAAATGGGTCATTGTTACTACTCACAACCATGTCTTCATCCTCCTCAAAAAAACACTCATCATCGATATTCATGTTAGAGAACCCGTCGATCATTTGGAGGAACTTCTCCACCTATTTTTCATCTTCAAACACTTGCCAATATTTGATGTTATCGGGTACTGCGGGAATGTGTTTGAATTCAATCTCATACTTCCTATTGGGAAAAACGGAATTTTAAACGTTGAAGTTGAGGTGGCCAGGGCATCTGCAATTTGATTTTTCCCCCTTAGGATCAATGACAAATTATACTCGAATAACTCTTCGAGGACGTTGAGCACTAGATTTCTATATGCTCTTAGTCTGGGCTTCTTGGACTAGTATATACCCTTCAGTTGATTTATGATGATCTTGGACTCTCCATGTACCGCTATCCTCTTAGTGCCTAATTCCTTTAAAGTTCTCAAACCCAAAATTAGCACCTCATACTCGGCCATGTTATTTGTACAATAAAAGGTGAGCTTGTAAGATCAGATCTCTGATCCCACTTTGGGAGGATTTATCCATACTCCAGCTCTAGCTCCTTCCTTGCTGATAGCTCTGTCGAAGCTCATATTCAACATTTCATTTTCTGCACAGTTTCTCTGATCTATGCATTTCTCTGCTTGATGTGTGGCCTTATCCTCGACAGTCATGATAGTTGTTTTCTCTCCCCTTTAAAAACTTAATTCATTGTGAAAAATAGAGGAGACAATCTCGGTGTCAACAAAGTACATAGGATGATTGTTCGGTTGGGTTTTTGTACTCACCATGTACTTGAGAAACACCTCTCTATATAGTCTCCTTTCTTGGATGAAAACATGGATGGTAGCATAAGACATGTCCATATGGAAGGTTCCTTTTAATTTCGTGGCCCACGATCTGGATAACAACATGTCAAATTTTGGGGGAATGTCGACCACCACCACATCCATGACCAGATTCTTCAATGGAATTTCAGATAATGACATGACCAAAAATTTGATCAAACCTAAACATTTCACCTTTCTTGAGTAAAAAGAGAAAATATCTTTATAAGGTCTTGTGATGTCCAAGCCTAACTCATCCATTACCACATTTGGCATGAGACTGAGTGACGTGCGTGAATCCAACATGGTGTTATGCAAAGTCATGTAATGAATTTTGAGATTGACATAGAAAGGGGGAATGTCCTCAGTATTGCCAACTTCTTCTATGCGCGGACCAAATAAGATGGTAGGTTAGTCATCCTAGACATTCAAGGTGTCGAAAGCCTCTTCCATCTTTAACATCTTAATGATATGATCCCTATACTCTACCTTCTTGATTATCTCATTAAAAAGAACAAAGATTTTGATTTTGGCCATTTTTTTCTCAAAATTAAAAGGAGGAGGAGCTTTATCTACCTCTTTGATGCATGTTTCCTTACTCACCTACAATGCTTTCTTTAACGATCCTTCCTTTAACTTTCCTTTCTCCTTCACATCCCTTTCTCAATTCTCTTTCTTTGGTTGGATTGAGGAAGGAGTATTCACCTGAGGTTCCTTTCTAGGATTTGTCTGCGGAGGCTCTGCAGATGTCTTTCTACTCCTGAGGTTGTATTGCTTTTGAAACTTCATTATTTCATTGTGATATCCCTTCTTGAACTCCTCTGTTTCCAAAGACAGTGTGTCATTAGTCTCTAGCATAAAACCATCATTCATGTGGACATGAATTGATTGTGTTCTCCTTCTGTTAAGAAAACATGTGTATTCATATCATCGCAACAATGCATATTGTCTTGTGTCATCTAATCAAAGTCTTCATTTACGTAGTTTTTTTGGAAAGAAGGTATTATCTACTGATCACCTTGATCCCTCTACCTGATATACCGGACCAGAGCCCTTGTCAAGTTTTGATTTATGGGCTGGAAATTGTTTTTCTCAATGGCAATGGGCTTGTTATCCATGGACATACTTTCCATAATATTCTCCATAGTCTTCATCATCAAATCGATCTTTTCATATCACGATCAAGATGTAGAAGGTTGCATGTCTCCTTGGGAATTCTTCCCATTTCTGTCAAAATTTTGTTTGATCTTTCCCAACTCCATCATATTTACTTCAACTTCAATTATGTCTCTCATCATAACACCTAAAGTATTATATCCTCTTTCTCTCAGTAGCAAAGAAAAATCTCTATCAAAGGAATCAATGTATTGAAGTTGAGCAGCTCCGGGAAGAAGTTTGGCTTCCATGGGGATTGAATTATAAAACTTCATGAATCTAGCTGAAAACTCTTGCACCATTTCCTCTAGTGATCTTTTTATGTTGTTCTACTGAGTTAGTAATTGCAAATGATTCTTTTTATCACCCCATATGGAAAGAAACAATGTTTCCAACTATGCAAAATCAAGGATGCTTGTTGCTCGAATGGATTTGAACCATTTCCTGACCTCTCTGAGAGAATCTATGCGAACAATCTCATTTTCGCATCCTTATGATCGACCTCTTCCAAGTCAAAAAAAGTGTTAAACTAGTCTAGGTGCTTTTGGGAAAAATAATTTCCTTCGAGATCATATAACTTGATCCTCTGATTATAGTTCTCGGGAAAATCATGTAGTTGGGATGGTAAGGAAAGTGGGGGGAATATGATGGCCATAAATCTAGGAGGGTTTTGAACTGGCTAGATGGTCTAAGTGGATATTATAGAAACTTTTGGGGGTTTATTCATTATTTAATATGGAAACTTCTTCTCGTCGAAGACTATTTCATACAAGTAGGATTCTTATTTAGACATGAACAAAGTTTGTTCAAACAACATATCAAAGTCAAGTTCATCAATGCTTTGTACTCTGTCCCTAGGTAAATATAGGTTTATGTCCAAGTAATAGAATGGCTCTAGTATCTTCCCCTTCTCTTTGTGCATAAGTTTTTCGGGATCAGACATGGGCACTACAAGTTCTGGATCAGGGATGGCTCTGGTATAAACTTTATTTGGAGCTAGGATTACTAATTCTTACTATTATATGATATTGTTCTCATTTACTGGAGTCACCAGGGTAAAACATTTTCAGCCAATATAGACGCTTGACCCACTGTTACTCTCAGGAGTCAAAACTACAGCTTTAGTCGTTCTCCCAGGGAAAGTTTTATTCAATTTCATCCCC